>CAUYPK010082210.1:0-35514 GCA_963574355.1 Loris lydekkerianus
AAACAGAGAAAAACCTTCACCAAAATGTAAATGTAGATGAGTAAAATAGCTCACATCTATAATGGCTGCAATTTCAGAGGCCAAAGTAGAATGATCACTGGAAGCTAAGGTGGTTTCAGACTAGAATGAGCAACATAGTAAGAACCCATTTGTGCATAAAATAAATGCAAAACATTCCTAGCTGTGGTGTCATGGGCCTGAACTTTCAGCTGCTAAAAAGCATAAACCCAAGAGGATGATTTGAGCTTAGCAGCTTGCATTTCCTTGAGCTACAATAATACGAATATTTTTTCTGGTGCAAGGAGGAAATGCAGTATCTAATCTATAAAATATATACTGTGTAGGCAGGGGATAAGTCCACGGTAGCATACAAAGTATTTTATACATGAATCAAAAATGGAACTTATTACCAAGATTGCCAATACACCTCAATTTTGGAAAAATCAACTAACAAAACACACTACCTTAATAGAATTTAAAAAAAAAAAACAACTGAAAAAAAAAATGCCAATACTTGGAAATATGCCACTTACCAAGACTTAGTTAGAAGGAAGGAGAAATGTTGAACAGGCCTATATCAAGTGCTGAAATAGAATCAACACACTGGTTGACATAGCCTTCCTGGCATTTTTTTAGTTATTGTGCTAAGACATTTACATTCTATATTTACTAAGTTTCACATATATCTTTGTAAGATGCACCATATGTGTGATGAAAATGTGTCAAATGATATATGAACCTAGTGTGTGATGCCCCCTGATCATATCAATGTACACAGCCTTCATTTAATAAAAAAATAAATAAAAAATTAAAAATAAAAGTGAAATAGAATCAACTATACAAAATATCCCTAAGAAGAAAAGCCTAGGACCAGATGACTTTAAGTCAGACTTCTACCAAACCTTTAAAAAGAACTAGTACCTATATTACTAAACCTCTTTAAAATATAGAAAAAGAAAGAACACTACCCAACACTTTGTATGAAGAAAACATCACCTTGATCCTTAAACCAGGAAAAAAAAAACCAACAAGAAAACTATAGACCAATATCACTAATGAATATTGATTAAAAAGCACTCCATAAGATCATAACAATTATAGACCACAACTAAGTGGGATTTATTCCAGGGGCTCAAGGCTGGTTCAATATACGTAAATCTATAAATGTAATTCAGCACAGAAACAAACAAAAAAATGAAGACAATATAATTTTCTCAATTGATGCAAAAAAGCTTTTCATAATATACAGCATCACTCCATGATAAAAACACTTAAGAAAATTAGTATAGAAGAGACATTTCTTAAATAGATGCCATCTACAGAAAACTCACAGCCAATATCATATTGAATGGAGTTAAATTGAAATTATTTCCACTTAGATCAGGAACCAGGCAAGGTTCCCATTGTTTCCATTGCTTTTTAGCATTGTAATGGAAGTTTTAGCCATTGCAATTAGGGAAGAAAAGGTGATCAAGGATATCCATATAGGTTCAGAAAAAATCAAATTTTCACTCTTCACAGATGACATAATCATATATCTGGAAAACTCTAGGGACTCTACTACAAAACTTTTTAGAATTGATCAAGGAATACAGCAATGTCTCAGGATACAAAATCAACACCCATAAATCTGTAGCCTTTATATATACCAACAACACCCAAGCCAAAAAAAAAGTCAAGGAGTCTATTCTTTTCACAGTAGTGCCAAAGAAGAAATATTTGGGAGTTTATCTAACAAATGACGTGAAAAATATCAAAAAAGGGAATTATGAGACTTTAAGAAATGAAAAGAAAAAGCTGAAGATGTCAACAATTGGAAAAACATACCATGGTCCTGGCTAGGAAGAATCAACATTGTTAAATTGTCTATACTATCCAAAGCAATATATAATTTTAATGCAATCCCTATTAAAGCTCCATTGTCATTTTTTAAAGATCTTGAAAAAATAATACTTCCTCTTGCATGAAATCAGAAAAAAACTCGAATAGCTAAAACATTACTCAAAAATAAAAACAAAGCAGAAGTAATCATGCTACTAGACCTGAGACTATACTATAAATTGATAGTGATCAAAACAGCATGGTACTGGCACAAAAATAGCGAAGTAGACATCCAGAACAGAATAGAGACCCAAGAGATGAATCCAGCTACTTACTGTTTTTTGATCTTTGACAAGCCAATTAAAAACATTTAGTGGGGAAATGATTTCATATTTTATAAATAGTGCTATGTGAACTGGATGGCAATCTGTAAAGGACTGAAACACGACCCACACCTTTCACCATTAACTAAGATAGACTCACACTGAATTAAAGATTCAAACTGAAAATATCAAAGTATAAAAATACTTAAAGAAAATGCAGGGAAAACTCTTGAAGGAATCAGTCTGAATATTTTATGAAAATAACTTTCCAGACTTTTGAAACAGTGTCAAAAATACATTACTGGGACCTGATCAAACTAAAAAACTTCTGCACAGCCAAGAACATATCCAAGCAAGCAGACAGCCCTCAAATGGGAGAAAATATTTGCAGGTTTTACTCTGATAGAGGTTTAATAACTAGAATTTCCAGAGAACGCAAACATATTAGCAAGAAAAGAACTAGTGATCTCATCTCAGGGTGGGCAAAGGACTTGAAGAGAAACTTCTCTAAAGAAGACAGATGCACCATGGTCAAACACATGAAAAAAAAGCTCATCATCCTTAATCATCAGAGAAATGCAAATCAAAACTACTTTGAGATATCACCTAACCCCAGTAAGAGTAGCCCACATAACAAAATCCCAAAACAAGAGTTGTTGGGGTGAATATGGAGAAAAGGGCACACTTATACATTGCTGGTGGGAATGCACACTAATATGTTTCTTTTGGGAGAATGCTTGGAGAATACTTAGAGATCGTAAAATAGACCTTCCATTAGATCCTATAATTCCTTTACTAGGTATATACCCAGAAAACTAAAAATTGCAATATAACAAAGACATCTCTACCAGAATGTTTGTTGCAATTCAATTTATAATTGCTAAGTCATGGAAAAAGCCCAAGTCCACATCAATCCATGAATTGTCTAGCAAATTGTGCTACATGTTTACCATGGCATATTATGCAGCCTTAAAGAAAGAAGGTGAATTCACCTCTTTCATGTTTACATGGATGGAGATTAATCATATTCTTCTTAGCAAAATATTTCAAGAATAAAGAAAAAAAAAAAAATCCAATGTACTCAGCCCTACTACAAAGCTAATTTATAGCTTTCATATGATGGCTATAACCCAACTATAGTACAGGAATATTGGGAAACAGCCAAGAAACAGGAGTGAGGAGGGAGGCTAGGGTAGAGGTAGGGCAATGGGTGGGGTCACACCTATTGTGCATCCTAGAATGGGTACAGGTGAAATCTACTAAATGCAGAATACAAACGTCTGCATACAATAACTAAGAAAATGCCATGATGGCTACATTGAATAGTTTGAAGAGAATATTTCAGATTGTATAAGAAACCAGCACATTGTTCCCCTTGATTGCTCTAGTGTAAACAGCTATGATTTAACAATAAAAATAAATAAATAAATAAAACCAGAAGGTTGCCACAAGAGAAACAGAAAAGTTTTTTGACAGATGGAAATTATCTTGTTGACACAATCTTTTATTTTATTTTATTTTTTTTATGTTTTACACTTTATTTTAGTCAGAATTAGCTCCAGTTATATCACTTTTCTGTGCAAAAACCATTGATTGCTCACCATTGTTTACTGAATCAAATTAATAATTTTTGGCTTGAACGCAACTCAATTATCTTCTCCATAGCATAGGTGATTCAATCTTTTAAAAATCTTAGATTAGAAGGGAACATCTTTAAGGACTACCATGGGAATTTATAGATGATTGCATATATATAAACTACTATATTTACATGATGGAATATTTTTAAACAATCTAAATTAATTAAGTCCACAATTATTTGAGAATAAGAATGATCTAAAAAATTATTATCATAAAGGAACAAGGCAACTTACAAAAGACCGCAAAGAAGAAGACAGAACTCAGAAGAAAACATCAAGACAAGGCTAATTTTCTTTTAGTAGTATGGGGCCAGTGTTGGAGGTTGTTGGGAAAGATGAAAGTGACTGCTAAGAGGTATTTTAATTCCTTGTGTGGAGGATAAGACAAAGTTTTACAATTAGATTGTGAGGATAACTGTACAATTGTGTGACTGTACTTAAAAAGGGAATTGTACACTTTTAATGGGTTAACTACTTATTTCAATGAAGCTACTTGACGATATTTTACAAAACATAAGTTATTCTAAAGCCTTATTGCATAATAAGTACCCAGATAGGGAGAGTATTTGAGAGACAGTCAACCCTATCTCCCCGCACACACAAGTTATCATGATTGACCTGGAAGTCACATTGTTCCATCCTAAGGCAGTTGTCATTTTCTCTTTCTTTCTCTCTTTCTTTTTTTCTTTCTCTCTCTCTCTCTTTCTTTCTTTCTCTCCTTTCTTTCTTTCTTTCTTTCTTTCTTTCTTTCTTTCTTTCTTTCTTTCTTTCTTTCTTTCTTTCTTTGACAGAGTGTGAAAGCTTAGCCCTGGGTAGAGTGCCCTGACATCATAAGTAACCACAATCTCAACTTCTAGGTCAACAGATCCTACTCCCTTAGCCTCCTCAGCATCTGGGTGTCCAGGTGCTCCCTGATAGTGGCCACTTACTTTGGACCAGCTGTTTCTGCCTCCTAGACTATTACAGTAAATGTGTGAGCCAACATTCCAGACCTTGAAGTTAAAATTCTTTTGAAGCTATGTTTGTTTGCCAGAGGTGGTGCTTCATGCCTGTCATTGGGATGCCCTGTCTGTTGGATTCTCTGAGCTTCTGAATTGAAGACCAGGCTAAGCACTAGTGAGATCAGCATCCCTGAAGAATAAGAAACAGTCGGATATTATGTAGGTGCCTATATCTGGATGAGGAAATATATTGGCTTGATGGAAACACTTGAACTTTGCTGATATGAGGGTTCTCTACTGAGGGCAAAAAATTGAGACTCTGCCTCAATACAAAAATCGAGCAAACCATTGGTGGAGAACTTATCCCTCAGATCTTGACCTCAGATCTAGACTTGAACTTTTGCCCCTGGATGAGATGTCAACTAGAGAAAATATTCTCATAGGTAATTTTTTTTTTCTACAAGCTCTATTAATCAACCCTTTAGATTTCACATAATTATGACCCTTTGATATCCTAGATTCTTGAAGTAACTAGAAAGGGCACATACACTCAGTTATTGACTCATATCAGTTGATTTCCTATGCACACTAAAAGATACAGAGGATACCCTCCACTCTTCATTTGAACTCTTTTAATCTGGACCAATATTCCCTTGAAGGTAGGTAACATAAATTTCTGGAGAACACTTAACCATCATGTCAACTCTCAATATCCTAAGGAACCTATACCAAACCTACCTGTCCTGACTTTGTTTCCCCAACTGGAACACAGTAAATTTCTTTCTTCATTTAGTCCCATGTTCCATATATGTACTGACCTCTCTTCATATCACAGATCATGAAAATGTTGCCTAAAATTTTTCTTTCTGTCTCTCTCTCCCTCTCCATCTCTTCCTTTCTCTCTCTCTCCTCTCCAATCTCTATTTCTCTCTCTCTCTCTCTTTTTTTCTTTCATTATTTTTCATCAGACAGCCTCTCCCTATTTTGCCCAGTCTAGAGTTTCATGGCATCAGCCTAGCACACAGCACCATCCAACACTAGATATGAAGGAATACTCCTGCCTCAGCCTTTGGAGTAGCTGAAACTAAAACCAAGGGCCACAACCCTGAACAAACTTTTCTATTTTAGTACAAAACTTGTTGGTGATCAAGGATGAGGTTATCTTACTGTTGCTGAACCTTATCTCCAACCGCTGAGCTCAGTGGATCAGCCAACCATGGCCTCCCAAAGCAAAAAAAATATTGTACTCATATTGTACTCAATGGAAAATGTCATTGAGCTCTACTTAAGAAATGACCTTATCAGGGGCTTTGAGGAGTGTTCAATCTTCAGGCTTTGAAAAAACAGGGATTATTTCAGGGCCATTTTGCATATTTGTGGTGTCAGATATTACCACAATAATTCCCATATCTCTTTTTTACTGATCAGATTTCATTTGTGATTGTGTATTGGCCCAAAATAACTCTTCTATATCCTATGTGGTGAAGAAGACAAAAGTTGTTTTTTTTTTTTTTCTTTTTTTTTAAATTTAATTATAGCTGTGTACATTAATGTGATCATGGGGCACCATACACTGGTTTTTATAGACTGTTAGACACATTTTCATCACACTGGTCAGTCCATAGTAAGAATACATTGGAACTTTACAGATGGATTGACATTTCCCAGGATCAGAATTATAATCCCAGATTATAACTTAAGGTATAAATTACACTAATGAACACATTGCCTAACCAAATTTTGAGAGAGGATCTTTGTAGGACACCCATCATCCTAAACAAGTCTGTTGTGGAGAAAGAAATAAAAAATCAGGAGAAGTAGAACTAAGAATTGTGTGACATACCTGGCAGGTCTGTAAAATCACTATCTGACGTTTGGCTTTTGTTCTTTGTCTGTATCATTGACCAGCAGTTGGTAGAAACCATACTCTAGTACTTGCTTGCAAACCCAATACATGAAAAGGAAAAAAAAAAATGTTGTTTAATCAGTAAGTTGGAAAAAAACAAACAAAAAAAAAAAAAAAAACAAAAAAAAAACAGCATTTGGAAGCATAAATTGAGTGTGGATAAAAGAATCCCACTCTCTTTTAACAGTTTTAACCAAATTGCCAACCCATAAATCAGCCACTATGCGTGCTTATCAGAAATAAGATTGAGCATAAACATGGTAACCCAGGGCACCACACTTTGTGATGTTATTCATGGTGACCATTGTGACTTCTTCCATTAATGTCCTGAAATCTAGGCTTCTCACAAAAATACTCAATGGCATTTTTTGCTAACTTTAGCTGTTATCCCTCAAAAGTTTGAACCAGGACACTTCTTAGCCCTTCATCCACAGACAGAGAAGTGATATTTCATTTGCACCTTATTGATTCCGTTGATGACCGTGATTCCAAGCACAAGGCTGACACAACAATTGAGATTATTAAAAGAGCATGGTACTAGCACAAAAACAGAAGTAGATGTCTGAAACACAATAGAGAACCAAGAGATGAATCCAGCTACTTACTGTTATTTGATCTTTGACAAGCCAATTAAAAATATTCAGTGGGGAAATGATTCCCTATTTAACAAATGGTGCTGGTGAACTGGCCTGGCAATCTGTAAAAGACTGAAACTAAACTCACACCTTTCACCATTAACTAAGATAGACTCTCACTAGATGAAAGTTTTAAACTAAAGACATGAAAGTACAAAAATACTTGAAGAAAGTGCAGAGAAAACTCTTGAAGGAATTGACCTGGGTGTAATATTTTATGAGGAAGACTCCCCAGGAAATTGAAGAAGTACCCAAAATACATGACTTGGACCAGATCAAACTAAAAAGCTTCTGCACATCCAAGAACATAGTAAGTAAAGCAAGCAGACAGCCCTCAGAATGAAATAAAATATTTGCAGGTTATACCTCTGATAAAAGTTTAATAACCAGAATCCATAGATAACTCAAATGTATTAGCAAGAAAAGAACAAGTGATGCCATCTGAGGGTGGGCAAAGGACTTGAAGAGAAACTTCTCTAAATAAGACAGACGCACCATGGTCAAACACATGAAAAAAAACTCATCATCTTTAATCATCAAAGAAATGCAAATCTAAACTACTTTGAGATGACACCTAACACCATTAAGATTAGCCCACATAACAAAATCCCAAAACCAGAGATGTTGGTGTTGATGTGGAGAAAAAGGCACACTTCTACACTGTTGGTGGGAATGCACACTAATATGTTCCTTTTGGAAGGATGTTTGGAGAATACTCAGAGATCTAAAAATACACCTGCCATTGGATCCTATAATTCCTTTACTAGGTTTATACCCAGAAGACCAAAAGTCACAATATAACAAAGACATCTGTACCAGAATGTTTATTGCAGCCCAATTCATAATTGCTAAATCATGGAATAAGCCCAAGTGCCCATGGACCCATGAATGGACTACCAAATTGTGGTACATGTACACCTACTATGCAGCCTTAAAGAAAGATGGAGACTTTACCTCTTTCATGTTTACATGGATGGAGCTGTAACATATTCTTCTTAGCATTGTATCTCAGGAATGGAAAAAAAAGTATCCAATGTACTCAGCCCTACTATGAAGCTAAATTATAGCTTTCGCATGAAGGCTATAACCCAACTATACCATAAGACTATGGGGAAAGGGCCAAGGAAGGGGAAGGGAGGGGGGAGGTTTTGGTGGAGGGAGGGTAATGGGTGGGGCCACATCTATGGTGCATCTTAGAATGGGTACAGGTGATTGCATTAATGTACACAGCTATGATTTAAGAATAAAAAAATTTAAAAAAAAAACTAAAACTACAGGTAATAGGTAAAACTATCATGAAATTCAAGTTAAAAAACAAAATATAAACTCACTTGAAAAGTATTCTTTTCAAAAAATAGATTATGTAAGAGTAAACATTCTTTTATGATAAATAAACTTATATTAGTGGTTAAAAAAAAAAAAAAAAAAAAAAAAGAGAGAGAGAGAGAGGGTGAGCTTCCAGGCTCTCTGACAACCAGTTCTCATTGGAACGAAAGCAGTGAGAACTCAGTCACCCCCCATAACCAGACAGCATTAACTTACTCCACAGGGATCCACACACACAGCCAAAACACTACCCATTAGGCTCACCTCCAACACTGGAGATCATATTCCATGTGAAATTAAAGGGAACAAACATCCAAACTATAAAAGTGGCCTGAAAAAGGAAGGAGAACCAAGTAAAAAGAAGCTATGAGGTATACCACTAGGGGCAATACCGAGAGGTCAGCCCCCCAGGAAGCACTGGTCCAGGAAAGGGAATTCCTTAGAGGAGCTAGCAGAGAGACCAAACTTAGTCATGATAGTGTCCATCAGGAAAACAGCTTCCTGTATCTGCTATGTTAAAAAAAACTCCATGCCATTATAAGGTAGCTCAAGACAAATAATACTTTTCTATTCTTTTTTTTTTTATTATTAAGTCATATACACATAGATCATGAATACATTTATGTATATGTGGGGTACAATGTGTTGATTTTTTTATACAATCTGATGTACTTACATCAAACCAATCAACATAGCTGTTGCCTCGTTTACTTGATTATTGTGTTAAGACATTTATGATTTACACTTGACAGTTTTGACTTGTACCCTTGCGATATGCTCCATAGGTGTGGTCCCGTCATATACCCTTCCTTTATCAAACTTCCCCCCTCCCCTCCCTTCCCACTCCATACTTTTCTATTCTTAAATGTCCCTCTTCTCCAAACTCAACCTTATTGGTTAACAAACTATAGGCAGAGAAACAGAAAGGACCATGCACAACTATTATCATCCCCCTTCCCTACTGAAAGGGTCTAGCACAAAGAATGTCCCAGCTGAGGGTTAGGTAAAGATTTAACTTTATATCAAATGTGGGGCTTGGACATCACATAAAGCTGTACACATTGAATTACTAATCTGAGATTGTGTTTTTCAACTTAAAGTGTACACAGACTAAATTTTCACAAAGCCTGAAATAAATTTATTCCAGGGTAAGGGTAAAAGTACTTGCACTAAGTGGCTTTAAGGGTCATTTGGTCTCATAAATAAAGTTGTTTTTATTATTTATATGTTTTATGGTTACACCTAACTTTTCAAAATACTGGTCTTCTGATACATTGTATTACATATGGTATTCAGTACTTCCCTACAAAAGAACAAGGAACAGGCCAGTAGTAAGTGTTGATATCGTCTAAGACACTGAATAATACCTTCAAATTTTTGGTGAAAAAATAATTTAAAACTGGAACTCTCTATCTAGCCAAATATTAACTCAATACAAGGCAAAATTAGCCCATTTCAGGTGCAAAAATACTGAGATAATTTAACACCTGTACTTTTTTAAAAAATTACTCAAGGACACACCACTCTAGGAAAATAGAGCAATCCATGAAGAACAATGTGAAGAATTACTAACAGGTGGCTGAGTCTAAGCCAAGGAATGAGAAACGGTGAAACTGTATTTAAATGAGGCTCTGGACTCATGCTCTTCAGATATTCTCTCCCCTTCTCTATGGTTCTAGTTACATTAGTCAAGTCTATAATAAATCCTATTTACTTAGACGTAATGCATTTAAATAGTGTTTATGGGATTAAATTTTAGTATTAACTTACACAGAAAATAAAATGTAAATTTTATCAATTATGACAATATGCATAATATAACTCAGATCAAATCAGGGAAAATATTCTAAATGCCTTCCTTTTTTACAAAGTAAGTCAATATGTATCATCTAAAGGAAATAATACTAAAAATATAAATGAAACTCAGCTACGTGTTATAATAACTATAAGAAAATTAAGATAGAAATGTTAGTAAAATTTATTGTTTAGTGATGTTGAGAATTAACTTTATTCTTCACTGTAGCCTACTTGTAAGGGCACAGTTTGTCTATTATTTTGTAGATACTATATTATTCTAATACAACACTGAAAAAGTTTATAGTATGCATAAATATTTCATATACTTGTCTTATATTTTGGCAGCTTTTTTCACACTAAAATTTCAATTTTATATTACTAACTTAAACTCTTACAAGCCATAAGGACTTTGTGTTTAAATAAACAAATCATTTATAAACATGACATACTACCCAAAGAGAATACTTATATCATAACCATAACCCCCAAATCCTTAACTTGGTGTTTCTACATCATATACCATCATCCATAAATTAATAGTTATGATAAAGGCACAGTAAAATACTAATCTGAAAATCATTAAATCCTAATCAAAACCTTGGTATAACTTACAAGTGTTTAGTCTTTATTTGAATACTTTATACAATACCAGATTCCAATGCATATCTTAGAGAAAAAAAATGTTAATAGTTTAGCAAAGTGAAGGCAATTATTTGAATTTATTAAAAAATCTATTTTCTTTTAGAATTATTACTAAAAGTTATAATAATTATAAATGTGTTCATTTTTAAATAAATGCCAGATATTTTAAAACTCTAAGGTAAAACTAACTTTAAGAAATTTCTTTACCTTAAGTAGACTTTTATGCAATTCTTACAAATAAACCTCTCACAGATTTTCTGTAATTTTATTTAAGTTTTGATCTCTTTGACTAGTTACTTTAACATCATTTTATTTAATTAGCATGGAAGATTGTAACTATCAGTCTGATTACAAAGCAAAGATATTCAAGATAATAAGGAGAATCTTAAATGGGGCATAATGCTACTTCAATCTACTTTTAAAGAAAACTAAGAAAAGTTTGAAATTATATTACAGAAAAGAAAACAAGAGATGATCCAAAAGTGATTTTTCATTGGGTGAAGAGGTATTTTTAAATATAAAAGTGAGGTGAACAAACATGGCTGTGATCTCATTGAAGTGGCTGGAAAGTGATGAATTGAGCTGTCTCTGCCACTAATAAGCATGTTCCCTGCTGGTAACATTTGAGTACCTCCACTGTCCATGTACAAATCAAGAAGCTTAGAATATATTACCACTAATTTCCTTTTCCAGTAAAATAATGATACTATATGAGTATATACATCTAAAGGTCTCAGAGTTGAGTATGAATTAATGAAAAAAATAAATATCATACCTTCATATTATCTTTCGCCCTTGTTTTCTTTTTCTTTTGTTCCTGGGCTTCACGAGGACCTTTCTGAGTAGGACCTTCTGGTGTATTTTCTTTTTCACAACTGTGAGCAACTATAAGACAATACAATTTATTCTTAATATTTGTACTGTTTACTAGTATAATTATAACCCAAAATATGGTAACCAAGCAATTATATGTTTATTTTTAAGCATTAAAGTAATGATACTTATAATAAATGTTTTAAGCAGAGTCTCAAAATTTAGTTCTCAAAACTGCACAGTGAGATGAATACAAGGTTAATGAAATGGCATGGCTTGCCAGTTAAGGAGCACAATCACGTTATATCCAAATTCTTATTATTAAGAAGTTTTGTGTGTTTATAAACAAAGTTAAAAATGGTCAAAAGAGAGAATAGGAAGAAATGACATTTTCCCAAGTTAAACTGCATAATAAAATATTTTTTAAATAGAATATTATATTAATAAAATATTATCTATGCTTTTCAAAGTTGAGAAGAACAAAAAGGAAAAATGGAGTAATACACCTATTCCACTATTGTTGTAACATTGGTTCCCCAACTCTCCTGGAAACAAGGAGTTGTCCACATGGAACCATCTGAGGGAGGGAGTGTGACAACCAAAGTCTCTTTCTTTCGTTTTTACCTCTTTCCATACATAGTTCAAAAATATATTTAGGTACACATATTTCCACCTGTACTCTAAACAGCAAGCTGATTTAAAAAAAATAATAAATAAGGTTATAAAATCACTAACGCAAATGAAACGAACAATTAAATGCTTCAAATTATAACACTACATTTATAATAGAGAATATATGACAAAACAAAATGTCTGATAATTTCAATGTCATGGCTCTCTTAAAGAATTCATAAAGGCAGAGAAGCATAGCCTGGCCTTTAGTTTTTTTCCTGATCTAATTTTTCTATTTGATACCAGGTATAGACAAAGGAGAAAATCCTCAAAATAACCCCACAATGACATAAAAAGAGAATGTTCCATAACCCAGTGTCACATGAAAGTACTTGAGAGACATCAAAGGGTATTCAGATGCCTGTCCTGCTAAAAGTTGGACTTCTACGGCATCTAGGAAACCAAAGTCTGGAGGAAAGGCAACAATTACAACTTGCTGAGATTAAGAGAAATTATCACTTCTAATTCTCTTTTACTGTATTTTCTTCTTCAAAGACCGGGGGTGTCAACCTGATAATAACAAATAAAAATTATAAAATAGCATTTATACTTCATTTATCTTTTACTGTATAACATTCACTGTTCTGAATAATTTCACATGTATTATTTTCACAATTGTATCAGTGGCCCTGTGATGTCACTACCTTTCGTTCTCTTTTGTATGAGACTGGAAATTCACATAGCAATATGTAGAAGAAAGAAAAGAAAAAGCAGAAACCCACAATGCCAATTGACAAACAAGCATATCCAATGTAGCATGCAAAACACTACCAAGCACCTATTCATAAGAGGAATAAAATAGGGTGGCGCCTGTGGCTCAGTGAGTAGGGCGCCGGCCCCATCTACGGAGGGTGGCAGGTTCGAACCCGGCCCTGGCCAAACTGCAACAAGAATAAAATAGACAGGTGTTGTGGCGGGCGCCTGTAGTCCCAGCTACTCGGGAGGCTGAGGCAAGAGAATCACCTAAGCCCCAGAACTGGAGGTTGCTGTGAGCTGTGACGCCATATCACTCTACTGAGGGCAACAAAGTGAGACTCTGTCTCTTTAAAAAAAAAAACTAAAATGGAGAGATTAAGCACACATCTAATAGGAATTCTGAAATAGGCAATGGAGTTAAAGTTAAAGATGCTATATTTGAAAAGATAACATCTCTTCCTCAATTAGACAATATAGTTTATATAGTCACATGAACTTGACATCTCCTATTAAAATTCTGATCAGAAACAAAATACTAAACTTAGCAATACTTAAACTGTAAGAAGCAGGAGTACTTTTTTCTACTGTATATATAGTATAGTAAGGAGTACTTTGCCATACTTTTAATTGTAAAATACTAAACTAAGGGGTAATTTTCTTTAGTATATATAGCATTTATTTTCTCTTTAAAGCTCTGAACTCAGATTTCATAATCATTCACTTCACCAACATTTCCAATTCCTCACAGTTCATACAAATTTAATTTGTATGGTTTCCTATGATAAAGCATAAAATATATTATCCCCTATATGCGGGAAGGGGAGAAAAGGGTTCAGTAAGCTCCCACCTCCTGGGGTACAGGACACACCTCCTGGGTGGAAGATTCAACTACAACTTGGAGTTTACCTTATGAATGCAAACAGTGTAGCCTAATACATGTCACTGTAGTAGACAAGGCATCCAGAGGGTTAATGCTCTTGTTGGACAGGACAGGTAGTAATCAGTAAAAGCATTGATCTTAATCAGTTTGCCATCCTTATAAGGTAGCCCTGGCCAATCTTACAGATCTTCTTGATTTCTGTGCAGTGATGGTAGCCTTTCTGTCTACCCTGTGACACAGAGGAAGTCACAGGGGCAGGATGCCATGCCCTGATACAGGGGAGACAACTTTTATTGAGTTCCACCAGAAGTAGCAATCGTCAGTGGGTCTTAACAGGCAGTTTCTTGGCATGCCAAAGGCTGGTCATCCCTTTGCAGCCTTTGCCCTTGGTCACCCCAATGATGTTAATCACGTCATCCTGCCAAACACTTGATTCGCAGGGATTTGCAGCTGCAGCCTCTCCCTGACCCAGGTTCTCAGCCATGGTGTCTCTGTTCACCTGAATCTCTATCAGGTGGGCTGCCTTCTGGCCTAGAGGAAGCAGGTGCATCTGGGTGTGGGCAATGATGCAGACGACTTGGCTGTGCTTCTTCACGCTGTTGAAGTCCCTCTCCATCTTCTTCCCATCTTCATTCTGACATTTCTTGCCTTACTTGGTAAAGTCCTTCTTGTTAGATTTATGCCAATTTTTGTGAAAGTGCCTTTTGTGCTCATCACTGATATGCTCAGCAAAGATGGTCTTGAAGTCCAGAGGCCTCAAAGAGTTTCATGTAGCCCACAATGCCTACATCCACCACGGGCAGTGTCTCCAGAACAGGTACAGCCTCTACAACTTCCTTCTTACTCACCTTGGATACTATTGACTTCCCACAATGTGGATCATGCTAGCTTTGTATCCCAGGAAAGCTGTGAGGTGGACAGGCTTAGATGAGTCATCCTTAGGGAAACTCTTCACATTCCCACAATGCCTGCCACCATGCTTCCAACACAAGAAGTCCAGGGACCTACGTTTGGAAGCTGAGAACTTCCTGTGAGCCATCAAATCCTGCCAGTAGAGGGCATGTCCAGGCTTTCAAAATTAGGTCAACTTGAGGAGATAGTCAATGTATGGAGGTGGTCAACTATGAGATTCTACTGTATATGATTTATATTATCTCTCTTCAATTTACTGACACTTTTGTCATCTCTAATTCGTTGTGAAGTATATTTAATTAAAATATAAATTTTATTCTTTTTTTTCAGTTCTAGAATTTCAATTTGCTGTGTGTGTATGTATGTATACTTCCATTTCTCTGTTGAGATTCCATATCTGATCACTTAATATCACATTGTCTGTTAAGTCCTGCCACATAATCAAAATAGCTGTTTTAGCACGTTTCATCTCTTTAATCCAACTCCTTAGCCATCTCAGGGTAGGTTTCCATTTATTGTTTGTTGTCTTGATTGTGGGTCACATTTTTATGATTCTACACATATCTTGAAAATTTTAATTATATAATAGGCAGTGTAGATGACAGATTGTAAAGACAATGGATGGTTGTCTTCCTCTGAATGGTGTTAATGTTTGTTCTAGAAGGAGATTGAGTTTTTGGCTTGTAACCTAAAAATTTAAGATTTTATGCTTTGTTAGGATGGATCCATGGAAAGCTATGTTTCCCAAGACTCTGCAATTTGGCAGACTCAAATTCCAAACTCCATCTCCCCTAAGGATCCCCTATAAGATTTGTTTCTCCTTTGTAAGGTGAATACAGGATGCTGAAATGTTAATTTGTTGTCAATAGGTAGGAAAGAAGCCTTTCCACTCAGGCAGAAATCTGCAATGTCTTCCATCACTGCTTGACTTCCAGAATCTCTCATCTCCTCTTCATTCTATAAAATTTTATCCCTCCTGCAAGTATTGAGTAACCGTGCGTGCACAATACAGCCATCAGATAGGAACTCAGTAAATTCCCTCACAAACTGGGCCAGTCCTCATAGCAGCTCCCTATCCTCTGGTGCTTCTTCCTCCAGATTTCAGTTGCTTCAAAACATGTGCCACTGCCAATTCAATGCATCAGGCCTGCCATGCTCTTCTTGGCATCCATTTCCATGAATTTTTTCTTGGTTAGGAAATTTTCCATTCATTTCCATGAAGTTTGCTTGGTTAGGAAATTTTCCCAGTACAAAGTCATTGTGATGTTATAGCTAATCTTGTAAATTTTCCTTCCCTCACTTGCCTTCTGTGACTTGTGTTATGTGTTTTTAATGCTTATCTGCACTGTTTAGTTGTAGAGCTGTTTATGGAGAGAACCTTAGTCTGGTACCAGGCACTCCCATTATGGCCAGAAGACGTCCTTCCATTATGGTTGATTTATTTTTCTCTAAAATTAATCCATACAGTATCATATCTACATTTTCTCTTACTCTTAATATTACAATTTTAATTTGTGAAATAGTTACTGTATCATTTACTTTTAAATATCTCTAGATTAATGTTAATAACTGATAAAGAAGAGAAATCACCAAACCAATATTAAATTATAATGTCTTCACATTTTACCTTTACCTTTAATTTCTGGAACATGGTAACTATGTCCTATTTCTAGTTTCCTGTATGTTGCCTGAAGATCATTAATCTAAAAAAAACAAAAATTCAAATATAGAGGTTATATACTAAGTGACTTAAAAGGGGTTTTAATATCAATATTTAAGTACTACTAGTAAAATACCAAAAATATTACTCTCTCTTGGATTAATACCTTTAAATTTTAATCAAACATGACTTTTAACAAAATGAAAACATAATTTGAAGTTAAAATTTAATGCCACAGGCAATTATCAATTATCTCTTATAGGTCAGCATCTAACACATTTATTTCACAGCATAGTTTCCTGAATCAAGTATACTCATATTCCAGTTTGGCAATTATTCAGTTCTATATTTAGAGAGAGGTTTTTCTTGTGTTTAAGTTGCTACACAACAACTTACCATCTTTATATTTATAAAATATGAGGTAATTATTATTTGGAAAGTAAAATATGAAGAAGCCAATTTTATTCCCAAAACCCTTAACTCATTTTCTGCCCACAGATATTCTTTATTTTATTAAATATGTCATAATTAAGAACATATGTTAGTTTGGTTGACACCATTTACCTGTATTTCCTGAACAATGGACTTAAATTTAAAATTCAACCTTAATAGGCTATTTCATCTCTATATAATTAAAGCAACACAATACACCATCTGTCTAATTGTACAGATGCACACTTTTTTTTTTTTTTACTATCACTGAATAGCAGTATTTCTTTGTTAATGGAAAATAGCATATAATAAATTGCAACCTATAGATTAGTGTTCGTGAAATGCCTAGGTTAAAGAAAAGGGGCAGATTAATATCTATTCGTAAGGCCCAACGGTTATAATGTTTTTAAATACACTTCTTACGTAGAATAAGACTTATCAGAGTTGCTAAAATGGGACTGAGAGCTCCTCTATGTCTCAAACCACATTTCTCCTATTAATATTATACATTATGATGATACATTTCCCATAAATAATATACCAATAGGGTATGTTATTATGCATTATAGTCTATATTATTTGAGTTTCCTTAAGTTTCCAGTAATATCCTTTTCACATTTTAGGGTACCATTCACAATATTACCTTACGTTTAGTCATTATGGCTCTTTAGCCTCCTCTGGTCTTGGACTTTCCCTAATTTTAATGCCCCTGACAATTTTGAAAGGTCTGGTCAGGTAGCATTTTGAAGAGGCTGGCCCTAAATTTGCATTTGTCTGAAGTTTTTCTCATGGATTTAGGGAAGAAGAGAAGCACCATTATTAGCAGATCAAATCACAGGTACTTGCTATCAACATCTGTTAAACCTTGATCACCTGGCTAAGAAGGTACCAGGTTTCCCCACTTTAAAGTTACTTTTCTCCTGTTTCCACTATATTTTTGGATGCATGGTCTTAAGTGCAGCTACTACTTAATAGTGGAGTGTTAATTTCCACCTCCTTAAGGAAAAGACTGTCCACATAGGTTATCTGGGATCCCTCTACACGGGAGATTTGTCTATTGTCTCACATCTATTTACTAAATAATTTGTTTATGCCATCATGGAATCATAGATATTTCTTTTTATACTTTGGGGTTATAATCCAATACTCTTATTATTTTGTTGCACAAATTGTTTCAGAAGGTTTGATCACTGGGTGCTCTTTCAGGCCTATAATGAAAAATCTGACTCCATTTTTGATGTGTGACTGATAACAGCTTTTCAGCCTTACCTTCTCCCTTTCCCTTGGTAACCAACACCTGGGCATCCTGGTAAAAATGCCTGGTACTTTGTCCTCTGAAAGATTTAAACCATGCCAGTCCCACCTCACATACAAGAATTCTCACCCTGGCTCTATCTCCCACCACAATAAAAACCCCAGGTCAACCCTTAAGACAACATCTAGACTTCAGGCCATATATTAATAGACATGTAAGTTCCTTTTGTAATTGGAAGTATCTGGGGAAGAATGAGAAAATGATGTCACTCAAAGGAAGAAAATTAACCCTGATAATTGGTTCTAGCTAAACAGTTAATATAATATTCAAAGAACCTGTATTAAACCCAAAGAGGCTGTTTTAACCCTGAAGTCTTTAATAGGCAGGTATTTTTTCTTTTTCCTTAGCACAGCGGTTACCTGTGGGTCATGACACACAGGAACTATATTAAAGGGCTGCGGCATTAAGAAGGTTGAGAACCAATGCCTTAGCAGAACTAGAAGTTCAAGGACAAAATAAAAATCAGTTGTAGATAACAAGACACAGTTCTTTGTGCATCTGAACAGTAGTGTGTAAAATTCAACTCTGACACATAGAGTGAATGATTTTAACTTTTTAAATATGCTTTCACTTTAGATATGTTAAGGAAAGTAAATTATCCCTATTTAATAGGTAAGAAAACAGACATGCTACTATAAGTGTTGAACAGCACAATTGGGATTCACAACTCCACTCTCAGTCCTTAACTCCCCACACTAAACCAGTGAGGAGCAACTTGAAACCCAAAGACTATACGCCTAAATGTGTCCTCACTATAACGTCACGAATGCCCCTCATGTTAAGAAATAAGGGAACTAATGGCCTTTCCAGGAAGATGACTTAGCATCAATCACACAGAAGATGAGTGGCAGATCCAATTCTGGACAGGTTACAGAAGGAGAAATGAACAATCTGGACGGCAGTACAGGCACTTGTCAGCGTGGATGTCTGGAAGGTCCAGGGATCCTTGAAGAGGGAGAGATCAGTACAAGTAGTCTGTCAGACACCAAAGTATTTGTGTTCCCTGAGGAACAGATGGTCGGGTCACAGATACTCTCCCTCTCCAAGAAGAATTATAGGAGGATGAGACCATGGACCAGGGGTAGCAAAGTCCTAAGCTAACCCTGTGGCAGGGATAAGAAAGAGGAGGAGACCTGGATGTAGAATTATGCGTCTTGCTGGGCAGCTAGAAAAACAGGTTAAATGAAAAGGTGTAAGGAGATAAAATTCTGAAGATTTGATATATAATGCCATAAAAATTTAAATTATTATTAAACTCATTGTATTCAACATTCCTTATAAGACAATTCAAACATTCCAAGACACAAAATTAAAATTCAAGCAAAATAGGCCTAGTGAAATCATGTTTTGCATTTTAGAAGCAGGGGTTCCCTCAAAAGACAAAATAAACTTGATTATAGCATATCTTAACAATAAAATTATTCAAGTAAGAGCATTACCATTATGCAAGTTTTGTAGCTTCTAAAAATTTGACCAAAAAGTAAAATCCCTCCAGAACACTGTTAAAAAATGTTAAGCATAGTTGCAGTTTTACATTTTCTTACAAACTGTTACATATTCATAATGTGGTATATAAATATTTTGTTTTCTTTTTCTTGAATTTTATGCCAAAGTTTCTTTACCCACTGCCTTAAAGCCTAGGCCTGTGCATGAATCCTGCAGGAAGAATAGAACAGGATGTCACCCATTAGCAAAAATGGAAAAAAAAAAAAAAAAAAAAATCAAGTCAGTAGCCAGACTTGTCAAATAATCATTCAGGGGAAACTGCAGTGAGTTTTTATTTATTATATAAGTTTCACAGCAGTCTTAAAAGGCAGATCTTCATGGCTACATTTTAGATGTGAAAAATCTGAGCTCTAATTGTTTAAGTAACTTTCCAAAGGTCAATTTTATAGCAAACAAGTTGGCAGTAAACACAACTTTGATCACAAATTATTTACATCTCAACTAAATAATATTTAATTTGATAATAATCTTTATAGATTTTAAAATGGAAAAAATATTTTTTCTGAATGTTTCCAAACAAATCCTTTTTATATGAAAATTGGGAAAACATATTTTAAAATTTACCTCAGAAATAAAACTAATTTTTCTACTTACATTATAAAAATAATGATTAAAGATCATTCTGAGGTAGTCTTGACTATAACTTTACCTGCTCGATTGCTCTGTCTCTTTCCAAGGAGCTCAGCATTTTCTCCTTCAGTAAAGTGTGGTGCTTCTCATGTAACACCCTTATAGTTGGTTCATAAGACGCATAATGTAACTTCAACCTATGAAAAATAAAAGGCCAATATCATCTTAATGGATAATTAAATTAAATCAGTGATTTCTACCTGACATCACTAAACCTTTTGGGGAGTAAGGTAGGGTTGGAATAAAAATAACCATATAAATGTCAACACACCACAGTAAAAAAGCACAAGAAACATTATTTAGCATGCAACTTCACTGCAGCCTGGGTAGGGTGTGCAGTACAGAGAAAAATCACTTTTGTATTAACTAGTTCTGTATTTTCTACTACTACCTTAGGCTGTGTTCAAGTATATACTCAGGTGAATGCTTCTGTTCTTTGAGATTAAAAAAAAAGTGGTTACTTTAATCAATTTACAATTTTCAAAAGGATGACCATAGCCACAAATAATAGGTGATGAAACAGAAAGAGTGTCATTCAAATAAAAATAAAGGATCATATTTAAAACAAGTTTGGTTAACCTTATAGTAATTAAATTAAGTGTAAAAAATAGTTTGATATCAAAGAAATAATTAAACCTTGGCATATAAGTATCTTTAAAAATGTGTTTTATTTGAAAATGCCTTCAATTTTTTAAACTTTTTTATTAAAGTGTAATTTTTTGCATAGGGTAAAATATACCCATCTTAAGTTCAAAGGGTTTTTTTGTTTGTTTTGTTTTGTTTTTACAAAACAAAATCAAATCATGGGCTTAGACGATTCTCTTGCCTCAGCCTCCTGAGTAGCTGGGACCACAGGTGCCCACTAGAATGCCCAGTTATTTTTTTTGCTCCAGTTTGGCCAGGGATGGGCTCAAACCTACCACCCTCAGGATATGGGGCCGGCGCCCTACCCACTGAGCCACAGGCGCCTCCCACTATAGTTCAGAGTTTTAAGAAATATGAACACCAACAAAATACACATTGTTGTCTAAATAGCGAGCATTAACATCCTGAATGACGCTAGAACTGTATTTGGTATCATAGAAAATGTTCTCTTTTCAAACTGGTTTCTTTCCCTCTGCATAATGTTTTGAGGTCACTCCATGTTGTCTTGTATATTACTCTCTTATTCCTTGTTATTGTGAACAATATTCCCTATGTATATTTTGCAATGTGCTCATCTGATACTCTGCTGATGAAAACTTGAGATGTTCTCAGTTTGAGTTATGATGAATAAGGCTACTATGAACATTTTTATGTAAGTTGTAAAGATTTCTTTCATCATACATCTTCATTTCTTTTAGATAAATACTTAGGAGTTGAATTGATGGATTGTGATTTCTATTTCTAACAACTATATATGACAGTATGGTTATTCTACATCCTTGCCAATATTTGCTGACAATAAGTCTAACTAGCATTTATCAATTTTATTACCAATCATATATATTTTCCAATAACTAACATCTCACTTTGTTGATTTTTTTCTTATGTTAGTCAATTTGCTATTTTATTGATTTCAACTCATTTTCATTTCTTTTTCTCTCTTCGTATATAATTTGTTCCTTTTTAAGCTTCTAAAATGAAAGACTACATAATTGGTTTTAAAATTTTTTCTAAAATAAGCATTTAAAGTCACCAATTTCTGAACAAATACACACCCACACAAGTGAAAAACAAATTTAAACTCAGTGGAGAGGACAGGGGAGAAGGAAAAAGGGAAGGGAAGGGAGGGGGATTGGTGTGCCCTCAACTAACAGGCACAAATAAGGGTATACGGCATATCTCCTGGGTGAGGGATACAAGTACAACTTGACTGTACCTAAAAAAACACAAACAATATAACTAATCGCCTGTACCCACATATTAAGCTGAAATAATAATAATAATAAAGTCATGAATTTTACTTTAAGCTATATTGTCTATATTCTACAAATTTTAATGTGGTGCATTTTCAATCCTTTAGATCAAAATATTTTCTAATTTCCTTCTTTGACTCATAGGTTATTTGAAATGTTAATTTTCAAATATTAGGGAAACTTCCAGGGATCTTTTTGTTATTGGTTTCTAATTTAATTTGATTATGAACATAAATCATTTGAAATTTAGAGAGACTTGTTTTACAACTCAGTATATGATCTACTTCAGTGTAGCTGAAAGGTCCAAAGCAGAATTCAAAAAATGTTAATCATATTCAATTTATTGATAGTGTTGTCCTATAAACTTAGAGAATTTCTGCCTAAATGTTCTAATAATTACTAAAAAGATAGTATTAAAAATCTCAACTATAACTTGGAAATTATCTATTTTTCCTTTCAATATTATTAGGTTTTGCTTCGTGAATTCTGAAGTTCTTGTACTACAGTCATGCTAAGTTTAATATTGTGTCATCCCAACAAACTGACCCTTTTATTAATATAAAGTGGCCCCTCTGTTTCTCAGGTTCTCAGCATGCCCAAGTCACTCTAGAGAATGGTCTCTAGTTCCACCCAAGTTGTTACAAAAGATACCTGATAACCATATTTTTATGGCTGAATAGCATTCCATGGTATATATTAACCCCATTTTATTGATTCATTAATGTACTGATGGGCATTTAGGTTATGTGCACATCTTTGTGATGTGAATTGTGCCGCTATAAACATTTGAGTGCAAGTGTCTTTTTTTCCTTTGGGTAAATATATAGTAGTGGGACTCCAGGATTGAATGGTAGGTCTAGTTTAAGTTATTTGAGGAATCTCCATATGACTGTTCATAGTAATTTGCAGTCACACCAACAGTGTAAGAGGACTCCTTTCTCTTCACATACATGCCAGCATCTGTTGCTTTAGGACTTTATGATGTGAGCCATTCTCACTGGGGTTAGGTGATATCTCAGTGTAGTTTGGATTTGCATTGCCCAGGTGACTAGAGATGTTGAACAGTTTTTCATGTGTTTGTTGGTCATCCATCCATCCTCTTGGGAAAAGATTCTGTATGTGTCTCTTTCCCAGTGATTAATTGGGTTGTTTGCCCTTTCTGTGTGGATTTGCTGAGTTCTTGTAGATTCTGGTTATCAGTCCTTTATCAGATGGCTAGCATGCAGATTTCTTCATCCTTTCTGTAGGTTGTCTATTTATTTTATTGTGCCCTTGGCTGTGCAGAAACTTTTCAATTTTTTCAAATCCCACTTATTTATTTGTGTTGTTGCTGTGATTGTCGTTGAAGCCTTCTTCAAAAATTCTTTGCCAAGGCTGATATCTGTAAGTTTTTCCAACATTCTTCTGGAATTCTTATAGTTTCATGTCTTAGGTTTAAAGTTTGTTTTCTGTCATGAATTAATTTTTGTGAGTGGTGAGATGTGCAGGTCCTTTACATGTGGCTATCCAGTTTTCTCAGGACCATTTGTCAAAAAAGAATTATTTTCCCTCACTGCATGCTTTTGTTTGCTTTTCAAAGATTAGATGGCAGTATAAGGGTGGTTTCACATCTAAGTTCTCTGTTCTGATGCATAGGTCTACTTCTCTATTTGTATGCCAATACCATGCTCTTTTGATTATTGTAGGCTTGTAATATAGTCTGAAGTCTAGTAAAGTGATGCCTCTAGATTTGTTCTTATTACATAAGATTACACTGTCTATTTGGAGTCTTCTCTGGTTCCATATGAAGCAATGGACTATTTTTTTAAGATCTATGAAATATGACATTGGTATTTCAATGAGAATTATATTGAATCTGTAAATCACTTTGGGTAGTATAGACATTTTAACAATATTGGTTCTGCCAATGCATGAGCATGATTATGTTTTTCCATCTGTTCACATTCTCTGTGATTTCTTTTCTCAGTATTTCATAATTCTGTCTAGAAGGACCTTTATAGTGAGTGAACAATTTGAATAGACATACTTGGCAGATGGAGTAAGCTACCAGATGGGGAAGGCCATCCTCAGATTATTCTTGGATTTCAAATACACGCATGATGGAGTACTTGATATTGTCCCAGGGGTTCTATTTATGTTTTTCCCAACCTTTTTTCTCTTTAGTTCTAAAAACTTTTCAGCTCGTTTCTCTCTGTGCTCCAGTGTAGCAGCAAGTATTGCATATAGCAAGGAGGAGTGAGAGTTATAAGAAAACCTCATAGCTTGGTAGTGTAATACTTAGGTAGTGTTAGGAAAGCCAAATCCCTCCCTGGCATAGGGAGGGATTTGGCTTTCCTAACAAACAAGAGAGCTCCCGAGACGAGAGCATCAGTGATTGCAGTGATTGGTGGTCTCTATACCTGTGGTGTTAAGAGCCATGGAAGTGTGTCTATAAGAAGCTGGAGGAGAAGGCAGTCGAGAGCATGCGCACATTCTATCACAGACCCGCTCACTCTGACTGTCGCTTCTCCTGCCTGCAGAATGCCTGCATGGCGTCTGTCCCTATGAAAGACTGCTAAGATGTATTCTTCTTACTAAGACTGCTTTACTCTCTCAAATACTGTCTTCTCTCTCTCTCTCTCTCTCTCTCTCTCTCTCTCTCTCTCTCTCTCTATCTATCTCTATCTCTATCTCTCTCTCTCTCAAGCAAATAGCCCTCAGGCACCTAAGAGCAATTGTTTTCAAGCAAGGTAGCCTAGCGGTGTGCATTCAGAACCTAGATAAGCCAGGAGCCAGAGACCTGGCCAGTCTCAGAACCCGTAAGTGGCACTCCAGATGGGACCCGATAAGTGGTAACCATGAAAGGACCCTAACACTCCAGTTTGACTATCTTCTATATCTCTGTCTTTGAATTCACTGATCCTTTCATTGGTAATTTCCAATCTACTAAGCTACCAGACTGGGGAAAGCCATCCTCAGATTGTTCTTGGATTTCAAATACATGCATGATGGAGTACATGATATTGTCCCAGAGGTTCTATTTATGTTTTTCCAGTCTTTTTTTCTCTTTAGTTCTAAAAACTTTTCAGCTTGTTTCTCTCTGTGCTCCAGTTTGACTATTTTCTATCTGCTAAGACAAATTAGTGAATTTTTCATTGCAAATAATATGTTTTTCACTTTCTATAATTTCTATCTGATTCTTTGTCTATACATTTCATTTGACTCCTGAAATTTCCTATTTGTTCACTCATTATATTCATCACTTTAAAAAAAAAAAACTCTAAGCATTTTATAATAGCTGTTTTAAAGTCCTTGCTTGCTAATTCTATTATTTCTGTCATTTCTGGGTCTATTTCTATTTTTTCCTGATTATAGGACATGTTTTCTGCTTCTATATAGCTTTATCAACTTAGATAAATGTATACATAAAAACTTTCTTTATACCTTCTTTTAAAAAGTTATTTTGTGGTAGACAGTAACTTACTGGTAGATCAGCTTGAGCTTTTCAAAGCTTACTTTTAAGTTTTCCTTAGGGCAAGACTTAAGCAGCTTCTTCTCTAAGACTATACTAGCCAAGCTCTTCTAGAATGGCTTATCAAGGGTTTAATTGACTGTTCAGAGTATTCAGTCAGGTTCCTCCCTTAAAAGCTAGTCAGAACTGTATCTTCCAGCATTTTATAACCTCTGAAATCTCTGAGCACAGCTTCCCAGGAGCTTTTCTCTGCCAAGCTTCATGCTCTCTCATCCTATACTTCCATAAGTTAGTTATTTGGTTGAAAACTAAAGAGAGCCACTACAGATATTTAAGTTGCTTTTCATGCACCTGCTTACTTTTGTGTCCACTGTTGTGCAAATTGCAGCTGCCTTTGCAGCCCTGCAGCACTGTGCTCTGCTTAGGTTACACCTTGTCAAACTGTGGTCTAAAAAGTACCTTTAGGAAGAAATCTGGGTTGACCATGCTACTTATTTTCTAGGTTTCCCTTCTCTTAGGTATCATAGTCTTCCTCTTCCATTCTTTAAACATCTTAGAAAACAAGTGCCTCATATAGTTTGCCCAATTTTGTAGTTCTTTACATGTGGAGCAGAAATTTGATACCAGTAGAGAGAGCTAGTTCTCTATCAGTTATTCTGACATGGCCCAAAGTTCCCCAAAATAATATTTTTTCTATTAAAAATTAAAAGTCTTTACTTTATATAATAAATGTCTTTATATTTATAATATAAATATAAAGTGATATTTATAAAAGTCATTTATTTGGGAATCATATTATCTTCATTGATTATAGCAATAACTCTTAAGCATTAAAGTACAATTACATTATACTACATTTAATGTATACTAATTCAACCATACTCAGAAAATATAACAAAAATACAAAAAATTAAAATTTAAGTAGTATTCACAATTCCATCCTCCATTTTGCTTATATTACATACTGTACACTTTGCTACATACCATACACTGCCATAAACATTATATATTTATAAACACATATTCAGGTACAGAGCTGTATACACAAACCATGTATGCTATAATTTTTGGAAATTTGAAGGAATTTTAAGGAAAACATTGATGACATAATTTCACTTTATTTAGCAACTTTGGCATTTAACTTATTCATGAGATATGGCTTGATTATTCGCTGTTCAAAGAATGAGTAACACACAGAAAATTACTGGACTATCACAAGGAAATAACATTCACAGCAACTCTCTGGTCAATCAGTCTGAAAGGGCATTCTTGTAAAGTTCATAGATACTTCATAATTTGTCTGTTTTCAACTTCAAACATTTGATATTGAGAATTCTAAAAATAATTACATTAATAATAAAACATCCATGCTAAATGAGAAATATTGTAAAAGTGATTATCATATTAGTTGAAAATGTTACAAAAAATACAAGGTCAACTTTTAATGGTTTATAATGAAAGGAAATATAGACATGCAATTGAAATATTTGGGTAAAATATGATACAGAGAACTCAGAACCTAACAACAAGGCATCAAAAACACTTTATAGCTGATTTATTATGCAATGGGACAGCTACTAGACAAGGTGTTCTCTATGTTTGTTTAACTTTATGAGCAGTAGTGCGTGTGTGTGTGTGCCTGTATGTGTGACCCTGATACAATCACTTAAGTTTTGGTGTAGGTCCTTAGAAAATGTATATTGGGGATTCAACCAGATGATTAAATGGACACACTATTCCTAATGATTAAAAGAAGAAATAAAAGCTATCTGACTATTCACAATGTATGATTGTATTACAAGGTAATTTAAATTTCTTCACCAGGGCCCCTGAGTTAATAAAATATGAGAAAACATACAATCTAAAATGATAAATTTTATATGAAATGAATTACAATAGTATTTCCTTTGCACACATTATGAAATTCAACAAGAATGATGGATTTTTAAGTATAAATGGCTAGTGGCTATTGTATCAGACAATCCAGATATAGAATATTTATATCATCACTGAAAGTTCTATTGAATAGCACCTTTCCTAGAGCAAGCTAAAGAGATTTTTAGTTAAAAAATTATAAAATTATCTTCCTGTTTTCTTAATGAAGGGCAGGAGGGAAGGAAAGCAAAACTCAATAATGCCTTTAAAATAATTTCTAAAAACCTTAGTGTAAATTCAAGGCAATTTAGGATACGTCCTCTACCCCTGAAAAGCCATATATTCACTTTGCTCTCTAGGCTTATAGTCTGGTGAACATGCCATGTTCCTACATTAGGCACAGTCTGACAACAGCACACTGCTGAATCTACTTCTTCACTCTATTTATCTTACTTATCTTCTAGAATTCAATCCCTGTGGAAATATGTCTCTGACTCTCTCACATTCCAGTCTGGTTGAGATGACTGCCCACTTGTCTGGCAGAGCAACAATGGTGCTGGAGCCCTTGACAATAGGACCTCAACTTACTCATCTTTATATTTCAAACACAGGGTACTGTGCATACTAGATGTTCAATAAAGAATGAATAACTTAATCCAAAACCTTCTGTCATACACAATTTACTTCATATTAATCAAATAACTCTTTAATGAATATGCCAACAAATATGAGCAACTTACCCTTTGAGGTCATTAATTAATTTGTTTTTTTCCTGGACTATTCGCTTATGATGCATTCGATGAAAATCACGTTCTTTCTGAGTTTTCAGCAGGTCTTCTCTAGCCTTACTGGAAAAAACAAACAAACAAACAAACAAAAACTTTAAAAATCACCACTAATACTTTTATGAAAAATAATTTAGTCTTTGGTTAAATCCAGTATTGAACAATTCAGAATATAATAAGAAAACAAAGCTTTTGCCATAATTATCATTGAAGGATCATATCCAACATAATTTGTATGGGAGTCATAATGTGGATAGGGGTAAGGGATACAAGGACAAAACCTACATTTTCAAAAATATGATTCATCCACATTTCACTTAAGTAAATGAAAATTAAAGGGATGTTGCCAGAATATGTCCAATGTAAAATCTGTCTATTTCCAAAAGAATTTGTTTGTCTTACAAAATTGAAATACATATAGAATAGGATAATTCAATATAATTTAAAATGAAGGAAAATAATTTACAAAATTTAACTCTGAACTTCCTGGAATATAAGGTTAAAAGAGAATATATTGGATTATTCAGTTCTGAAAAATTAGAAAAGAAAGCATACAAGTTCAGGAAAACCACGACTTTATTCTGGCATTTTATATGAGAAATATACACACCAGTGGATTAGACTACTAGAAATACTAGAATTGGTAGCCTAATGAGAAAGGTCTTCAACATCAGTGTTGTTATACATAATTCTTCAAATGGATATATCTTCTGTAAATGGTTGGCATAAAGTAAGAACATTCTTCATAAGCCCAGGTTCTATGTGAAAAATTAATGAGAAGGTTTCCCTCACTTCCATAATGTTAGTTTCAATATAATAATGTAAAATATAATTTATAATAAAAAAGTAGTTGTCTAACAGTTTCAGATAACTGTTGGACTGTTAGAGAACCAACTACTTACTCAGTGTAAGTTCTATTGAATTGAGACTCACATTCTGGAAAATGGACTGAGCTTTAGCACTGGCATCCAAAACTAGGGATGTGTGCTGGGGTGAGATTTGCAGGCTTCTGAGGCAGCACATACTGACCAGTATGACTTCTTGCTGCAAGATCAAATTACATGTTGCATGTGGTCAAAGTATTTTTGATCCATTCATACAAGTTTCTTTCTTTCTCTCTCCCCATACTATTTTTTTAGATGACCTAACCCCAACTTGGTTTTCATGCCAACAGTCTTGTAAGAAACCATCAATTCAAATTTTCAGTCTTGAAAATCATAATCTCAGGAATATGCCAAATCCAAGTTTTAATCCATGTGTGTATATTGACAGTATAATTTGATAAATAATATAAACTGAATGTATAAATTAACAAATAATATTAACAATGAGACTGAATGAATATTCAAGTGTTTTTATCTTTTAAAATGTGTTTCTGATTGTATTCTGGCCAAGGTGTCTGGCCAAGATGTTTCTGATTGTTTCTGGCAAGATGTCTCCCTGTCAACATAAAATTAATGCTTATTTTCCTTCAAATATGCATAGTTTACTTTTCAATGTCAATGCAAGAGTTTCATATGTTCACTGTTAACAAAAAAGATACCAAAATTTAAGATGGTTTGCATCTTAACAACAATAAAGCCTTTAATTCAAAAAAAAGAATACATTTACATCTTCCAATTTTTAGAATGTAGATAGACTAGGGATATAGTCTTGATGAAATTAGAAAGAAGTTCATTATGAAATGCTTCAGGAACAGTTTGTTATGTTTGTGATGATTCTTTTTACCATCAGATGATTCAGAATCTCTTGTTATTTGCATTTTTCATCTATTGAAAAGTACTTCAAACTCCTAGTTTTGATAATTTGTCTATATTGCTAAATGAAAATATAGTTTTTTAATCATTAAGATTAAAATTTAAATAGGAATTCCTGCTTCTAATTAGGATATAGAAATCTGCGAAGAACACTGTCCCACCCCAACAACAACAAAAATCTAGATAAAGGACAAAATATAACATTTTTCTTGGACTCATCGGAGACTAAAGTAACAAGGCAACCCAAGTACATAAAATCAAAATAGGGATAAGTCACTTCAAGTAAAGATACAAATATAAATTGTAGCCAAGCGGAAGAGAAAGAATGCCTGAGATCAGCTACATTTTTAACAAAGAGTAAGGTTAAGTGAAAGTTACCATGGCAATTTGAAATTGCTTGGGGGTACTTGACAAAAGAGTAACTTAAGTTCACTTAAACAGCTCCTTTCCACAGCCCTCCACTAAGTGTTCAGAAGAAAGATTGGGGGAGACCAGAGAGAGCTCCCTGAGAGTGCTGGCATGTAGGAGTTAACTACTAAGTGCTGGAGAAAAGGCATAAAGCATCGCTTACTTCCTGCACCCCTGGGAAAGGGCAGCACAGAAGGCACAGGAAAAGACAGGCAGGTGAAGGAAGAATAAAAGAAAGCACCCCTACCTGTGATAGATGGACAGGTAAACACATTCGGGGCCTAATATTCCACCATACATTCCTCTGCCACAGGTAGAATTATAAAACGTCTACAAAGACCAACTGAACCTCACCTGAATTCTTTAGAAAATGATCCTATTTACAATGAGAAGTACTGGGAAAGGATGTCTATAGAAGATATAAATTGTTCTCAGAAAGGAACAAAGTCTATCCATTAAAACAGCTTACCAAAAGAATAGTGAAAAAGACTTTAGTACATTGATTTTTTAAACAGTTCAACAGAATATCCTGATATGCCTATTGAAACAATTTAGCTCTAAAATGTGCCAATTTGAGTGTTTATCATATTTTTTTTTAGAATAGCAGATAAAAGTCCAGTATTAGGTCTTCATAAATAATCAGCTAACCAGTTGTTTCATTGGAACAATTCTGTTATAATAATACCATATTAAATATAGAAAACACTTCACGGCAATGTGACTTGCTATATAACCTCTGTAAATATCAGATTTAGCACCTGAAAATATATAATTAGCTCCAAAGTATATTCATAAATATTTTAATAAAATGATTTACATATTGTCTGACACATAGAAATAATAGGTGTTACTGTAATCATAACTATCGTTATGTTACCATTACTATTAAGAATTGTAAAAGAGATATATTCAATTGCCCTAACAGCAATATCTTCCTAAAATAGAGAGTGGGCCAATAAGTTGTTAAATTTCCTCTAATGAACTAAAAATATTAGTATACATGATTATTAGTAACATTAACTTTTTAAAAAAGAATTTAAACTTTCATGAACATCTATTATGAGTCTACTAAATTTATCTTACTCTCAATAACTTGATGAATTGTATGTATGTACAAATGAGCTTATGTTTTATTTATCTTATCTGAAATGCAAACGCACTATAGGTTAAAAATACTTTTAAAAATAGTGCTGCAAAATTTCTTGAGCAGAACCACAAATGTGCAACACTACATCAACTCACTTTTAAAATACACATTTAGAAGTCTATTTGTGCCCATCACAGGAAAGAAAGTATAGGAATTGATTGAAATGTTGGACCTTGAAGTTTTTCTGACCATTAAATTGGTTTTCAGGGACTTGCTTCTGGCTTGCACAACGAAGTCTACTCTGTAAAACAATTTAAATTCATTTCATGGTAATGCTTTTCTTATTATGACTCTCCTGCTGTCCATCTGGTCAATAAAAGGAAAATAAAAGTTGTACTAAGGAATGAAGTTTAAAATACAGTAGATCCTCTGTAAATTGACCCCCCCCCCCCAAGGGATATAACAAACTGGTCAATATACAAATGTGGCTAATATAAGGAACTGAGCCTACTGTACTGTTATGTACACATGGTGCGTGTTTAGTCTATGAAAATTAGATCAACTTCACGAGGCGGCCAACTATGGAGGTTCTACTGTATTCATATAAGCAACTAATATTTTAAACTATGTAGCATCTTCTCATTACATTTGTAGAACATCTTGAGTTAAAAAAATACTTTTCTTAGCAGAGAAAGTAAACCTCTGTTTCAAGTACAATGCAGTAAGTTGCTCTATGAAATGGTCTATTTAAATTTCCACACGTAAACTATAAACAACATAATTAACACATGCTCTGTCTTAATGAGATGATATAATGACTAACCCTCCCATTTCAGGATATCAGCATATTAATTCTGTAATTCGAGTATGCAGATATACCTATTCTTATCACACTATAAAAGTACTGCCGTCAAAATTCCATTTTTCAATATGATAGGAACATTATTTAAGAGTATTCTATAAAACAACTATTTTTAAGTGAATGCCCAGGGTGAAATAATTTTAACTAGTTTTAAGTATTTTGTAATGATGATTTAATAAAGAATTTATCAGATTATTTTATCATAATTTTGGAAAATAAAGACTATAAACTTTTTTTTTTTTTTACTTGCACCAAAACAGACCATCTTTGTCATATATTTTCTCATGTGTAAATCTGGCTCAAAGTAATTATTAATAACAGTAATTACATAATCACTAAATATTTAATTACCTTCAATTGGTTATAAATTAATTAATTTAACCCACTAAAATTCATAGTACAATAATTATTGGATGGTCCAAAGAGAATCCAACTAGATTAAAGGAAAACACTCCTTATATCCTTCACAAGAAAACAATGGGATATACCCATGTCCATAAAAAATACCTTCTTAATTTAACAAGCAATTACCTAAACACTAAAGCATGAAATTTTATGAGCCTCATTATTATCTTTATTTTCACAGTGTTTGTTTCTGAAAGTCATAACATTAAATGGGTCTTCACAAAAGCCGGGCACTCTTTGATCTTTTATAGAAGTGAATTTTGTAAGTGAAATCCAGGTCCCTTAGTAAAAGCACCTTCAGTTTCCTCAAAATTAACTGCCATTTAATTTTAGTTTTACTTAACCTTATTTTTCTTCTGGAAAGTGGTAAAATAAAGTATGAAATCATTTCTAAAATGGCAGTTTTCATCTCAGTTGGTAATCCCAGTTAGTATGGTTTCCTGCTAAATTCCCAGGGCTGCATTATATTTCCTCACTGCAGAAGTCCAGCAAAGGAAGGCAATACTCAAAATGAGGCAAGATTTAGCTTGTGAAAAAGGTGTTCAAATTCCCATGATGAAAAGAAAATGATGCCTACCCTAATGCTAAGAAAGGGGCAAAGCCCATCAATTAACTACTCCAAAAATGATAAAAAGTCAACTAGAGAGCCTAAATGTTAATAGTACACAGTCACTTAAACTCCCACTATGTGCCTGGCACAGCAATAGGTCCTGGAGATACACTGAACATAAAACTCCTACTATATGAAGCTCATGAAGCAACAATAAAATACAGACACTAGATAATTAGATGTTAAAGGTAAAAATTCCAAGCTTCCTCAAAAATATACACTATTAAATTAAACTCTCCATTTATACATGGAGAGATATGGCATGTAAACGAAGATGAAAATTTGTGAAGATACTACTTCTTCCCCTTGTCAAAATATGTATACAAACACACACACACACAAATATTCTTCTCAAATGAAGCTACATATTTAACTCAATCCCCATCTCAGCTATGTTTTTCTATGGAAATTGGCAAAGGGATTCTAAAATCTATGGGGAAATACCAGAAAAAAAAATAGGCAAACGGGATTAAAGATGGCGGTCAAGTAACAGCTTCCCTGTAACAGGGCACAGTGAGTCTGGGGAGATAAGACTTCAGGCATCTCTAGCTGGTGGGATCTGCCTATAATCATCCCTTTGAGGATACAGGGAATCAGCAAGGGACTTCTGGATCCCAAGAGGAGGACAAAAACAGTGGAAAACTGGAAAGCGACTGCGTATGTTCGATCAACCTAATCCTGCCAGCAACCGTAAGTACAAGCAGCAGTGAGACTGCAAACCGGAAAGGCCTTCCCTGTGAACTGTTTTAATGATTTTGGACTTGGCACTCAGTTGAACTACCTTGGGGAGAGCTTGAGCAGGAATGTGAAGAACTTTGGGCATTGTCTGAGGCCCCAGATTGAGCCAGAGCTGGGCACAGGAAGCCATTGAGAGAGAACTGCCCCGGCAAGCTCCGCCCTCAGGGTCTCAGAGCAAAGATCAGGCAGGACCTAGTAACCTAGTGACTGAGCAGCCTAAAGGCGTGGACTTACCTGCCTTACAGCCTTAATCCTTAGGGACAGAGTGAGCTGGTTTTGGCACACTGGAGCCTCGGTCTGTTGCCCTGGGTAGAGTGCCATGACGTCACAGCTCATAGCAACCTCAAACTCCTGGGCTTGGTGCCGCGACACCCGACCCACAACGCGCACCCACCTGGCCTCTGCATGCCCTGACCAGGAACTGCGGAAGCCATGAAAGCCTGCGTCCTCCCTCCTGTGTGCTTCCAGGCTGCACAATAGCCCGCTCGTCTGGCCAGGGACTCTGTTAACCGTGTGCCATCTAGAGCCCTCCCTGCCTCTGCGCAGAGCCCTTCTCCTGGCCAGAGACTGCTGGAGACTTGGGCTCTCTGTGCCAAAGTCACTGGGCGCCAGGAACTCCCAGAACCGTGTGCACCATCTCCCGCCCTGTTGCTGGATCCGGGTGCATCACACACCAGAGCTGCTTCCACAACTAGAACTCTCTAGCTGAAGCAGACCAGAGGAACTACACAAGGTCACTCCCAACAAAGACCAGCAAAAATTGAGTGACCCCACTGGAGTCTATTCTTGGAGAGACACTTCCCCAACTCTGAGGATGGCCACAGGCAACGGTGAAAAATAATCATGAGCCGAAATCAACAGAAAAACTCTGGCAATATGAATAATCAGAGGACATCAACTCCCCCAAGGATCAATGGGGCAGACATAGCACAAGAATCCATGTATAAATAGCTGAGATGTCAGAAACTGAATTCAGGATCTGGATTGCAAATAAGATTGAATTAGAATTCCAAAGGTTATCTCAAGAATTCAATGGATTCAAAGAGCAAATGACCAAAGATTTTGAATCATTGAGACAAGAAGTTGCATCC
>CAUYPK010082212.1:0-22957 GCA_963574355.1 Loris lydekkerianus
TATAGCTTTCACATGAAGGCTATAACCCAACTATAGCACAAGACTATGGGGAAAGGACCAAGGAAGGGGAAGGGAGGGGGGAGGTTTGGGTGGAGGGAGGGTGATGGGTTGGGCCACATCTATGGTGCATATTTTTATCTATAATTAAAATAAATAAATAAATAAAAATATTAACAAACCAAAAAAAAATGTGCAAGAGACTTGAGTCGAAACTTTTCTCATGGGGACAGAAGAATCGCCAATGAATACATGAAAAAAATGCTCATTATCTCTAATTATTAGAAAAATATAAATCAAAACAACTTTGAGATATCATCTAATCCCTGTGAGAATGGCCCACATCACAAGGTCCTGAACACAACAGATGCAGACAGAAGGGAACACTCCTGCACTTTTGTGGAACGACAAGCTAGTATGGTCTCTATGAAAAAAGTACAGAGACTCTTCAAAGAACTAAAAGTAGACCTACCATTTGATCCTGCAATCCCATTGTTGGGTATCTACCCAAAAGAAAAAGAGACATTGTACCATAAGGACATTTGCACTCAAATGTTTATAGTAGCATAATTCACAATCACAAAGATGTAGAAACAACCCAAGTCCCTTTCAACACATGAGTGGATAATAAACTGTGGTATATGTATATTGTGGAATACTATTCAGCCATAAAATAGTGGAGATTTTGTATCTTGTAACAAACTGGATGGATTTGGAGAACATTCTCCTAAGTGACGTATCACAAGAATGGGAAAACAAGCGTCATATGTAGTCAGTACTAAATTGAAACTAGTACATTAACAACTGTGTGCTCACATGTGAGAAAAACTAAATGAAATTCATGTCAGGGGGGAGGGAGAGGAAGGGATTGAGTCAGTTCTCACCCAATGAGTACATCACACAGGTATAGGGAGCACTTCTTGAGTGAAGAACACAACTACAACTTGGACTTTAGGCTTACAAAAAGCAAACTATGTAACAGTATGTACCCTCATTTTAATCTGAAATAAAAATTAAAAAAGAAATTAAAAAAGAAAGAAAATCTAATATGCAGCAATGATATTGGAATAGCAAACTCATTAAGTATGACAAAATTTATTATTGTTAATGTATAATAACACTAGCAGTACAGCAAATTATAGCAAAATAATAGCAAACACTGTCAGTGCCTTTCTCATATGCCTTTAGATCCTTTACGATTGTGACTTTCTGTCACACTGGCCTCTGGTGTGCTTTTCTTTCTAAACATTAGTAGCTGCATTTCTTCTTTGGAGACTGCGCTTAGCCAACCTGAGCATGTTTTGTCTGCAGAACGTGGAGAGTTGGAGCTGCTTGAGAATTTTTTGTCTGAACCTGATCTCTCCCTTCAGAAATAGTCTTTCACCAAGAGTCAAGAGACAGAGTATCCCGATCCTTGGATCAGGATAATTTAGAGATGTAATCTCTGTTGTCTAGGGTCAATACTAAAGTTGTCCTCCATGGAACTGTAGTTGGTGCTACAAATCTTTCCTTTCCTTTCTTTTCCTTTCCTTTCCTTTCCTTTCCTTTCCTTTCCTTTCCTTTCCTTTCCTTTCCTTTCCTTTCCTTTCCTTTCCTTTCCTTTCCTTTCCTTTCCTTTCCTTTCCTTTCTGCCCCACTCCTCAATCCCCTATTGATTCTTCCTAGGAACACTTACTACAGAATACATGTTGTACAAATTCTCATCTCAGGGTCTTCTTCTTGGAAACCCAACTGAAGTCATAAATCCAACTAAAATACTAAATCAGAAAAGAAAAAATGATCTAAGATCATAGACTGTGAACTCATTAAAAACAATACATCTTTTCAATAGGTAACTTTTTTTGAGTGTACTTGAGGAAAAGAGATTTTTTTTTTTTTTTTTTTTTTTTGCCTCATCTGCTCACTCGTCCTTCTGTGCTCAGTATCTTCTCCACCATGCTTCTTTCTGTCCCTGTCAACCCTGCTTTGAATGACCTTCTGCTTCCCTGATGACACCTAAAACCCTGGGCCTATTTTTCTCTGTTGATTCAGTCCCTTCCCTACAATGTTGTCCTCTGTAGTTGGGTGATAGTGGAAAGACCACCTTTCCATTTATTTATTTCTCTATGTATGTATCGTGGTATGCTAAATGTTCAAAAATTAGTAGAAAATTTTTCATGGCGGGGGAAAAAGAACCTTACAAAAAGACTAAATAGGACTATTTCAGAAAATCTAAGGAAATCATTACTGTTGCATACTTCTTAGTTTAGAGGTACAACTGACTCCAAGAGAAGGTCTGTCCTTTAATCTCTACTGTGCAATTTCCACTATACTTTACAGAAGTCTATTCACTGCCCTATGTCTTAGTCATCTCCTGGTTCCATCTTTCTCTCCCTATCATGGTAAATCCTGGAATGAAATTGGCCAAAATATAACTTATCAAACTAAGTTGTAATATTTTGTTGTGTATGAAGGTGGTGGGATGGGGTTAGGAGATTTAGCAGGACAATTCAGATGGGATCTGGGGTTTTCTCCTTATGTTTTCTGTTTTTCCCCATTATAGTGCTATGAGGAAGCCAATTATATAGCCAATTACTTATTCTTAATTCTTCCTTCCGTGATGTCTTGTGGCTCGAAATCAGTCATCATGGTAGTGTTTACACCACAGGAATTACTAAAAATTGGCATTTTTCTACTCTGGAAAGCCAAGTTTCAACCATTTAGCAACATGGCCCTGCCCCAGCCTATTGTTGATGAACTGCACTTGTTCCATTTCTTAGCCCAGATTGTTTATTTGGGGCTGATCCTACTCCCTGGTTCCAAGAGTAGGCAGAGTACCCCATCCTTCCTGGTTTTGATGATTTGTCCAAAAAATGGGTGGATATTTCAGAAAAAAATCAATCAAAGTCCTCTCTGGGATTTTTGTTGAAATGATTGGGAAAGAAGCACCCTCTCCTTTTGAGATTTTGGATACTAATGTCCCTGAATCCGTGGAACTGGTGAAGTTCATGTGGACCTTCTTTGCAAGAAGAATGTCTGCTTAAGAATGAAGCCACTCCAGAGGAAAATGAAGCCTAAGCAAAGAAAGGGAAAATGTTAGGGCTTGTGATCATCATCTTAGTAACTAGATAGAGCCCCTACATTTCAGTTACTTAAGCCAACAAATGACTATTATTGCTTCAGCTATTTTGAGTTCAGTTTCTGTCACATGTAACCATGTAAATTTTGATTTATATAATTGTGACGAGTACACACACACACACACACACACACACATGCACATCTTGCAAAGGCAGACAATACTTTTCAGAAAATAAGCAAGAGAATTTTTTACAGGCAATGTGGAGCATTACAATATTATGCAGAGTGATGTTAATTATAATTTTCTTATCCTTCTGCTTCAAGATCATGCCCAGGGACTTACCAAACAACAGACCCAGAAACCTTTAGTTACTTATGAACATGAAGCAGGGCAGAAGTTTGGAAATTAAAATTCCTCCTCCTTTCCTCTCCTGCCTCTTTTAGGACAGATCAAAACGTTAGGCGGTGCTTCTCTCCACACCCTTGACTCTGCAGACAAAAACATCAAAAAATTTATATTCTCCCTGGCACAGCAACTTTTTCAAAGGTGGAGGGGTGTTATGACATATGACATGAATGACTATTTTACAGTGGGAAGAAAATGTTCAAATAAATAGAGATTTCAACAATGACACACCAATTTACCTCAATTACATTAGCAAGTTTTGATAAAAAGTTGTTACCCAAAGGCAGATATAGTTTGATGAAACAAACACTGTTTCACAGAGCTGGACGCAAAGTCAAATGATAAAACCAATTGTCTATAATGTATATCCTGTATATTTTCATTCTCTTTTTCTCATCACTTCCCCTTCTGGCAGCATATACTAAATAAATAACCAAAAAATCAGAGTAAATTTACACACAGTGATAGTCTTTGTAGCCTTGTTTATAATATAGAAAGATTGAGGAAAAATAAATGGTTAAACCACTTAGGATCTATCTGAATATCATTTCAAAAAATATTATTTTTAAGAATTTTAAATACTGATATGGTATTTAAGAAAAGCCTTACACAAAACTGGTAAGTTGTATGATCTCATGTAAAAATGCGTGTATATCTCACAACCCATCTCGATACAAGTTGGGAACATTCCAACACCTTTATGTTTTTGTGTCTTCACCCACTTCCCCACCTGGTGAATTCTTATTTTTTACTTCCAAATCCAGCTCAAATACTATGCCTTCTGTGAAACTTTTCTTGGAAAGATGGTGCCTAAGGAGAGTAAATCATTCTGTCTTGAAGAACAGATCACATTCAACCTAAGAACTCACAGATGCCATCCCTCCATCAATACATTGCTCCCGGCAGCCTTCACCACTCATTGCTATTAGTTCCTGAAGTGAAAGCATTTGGTGTTCTGTGTCTGAGCTGTCCTGAGGGACCCTGATAACCTGCCTAGCAAGGCTCAGTGAAGGCACCTGGCTGCCTTTAGCAGCAGGGGCCACCAGTGTGATGCTGTGAGCAGGACTGTTGTAGATACATATCATTAAAAAAAGATCTTTCTATCATAACTGTGAGATGTTGATACACATTACAAAATATGGACTTATGCCATTTTTTTTGTATGTGTCAACTATTGGGTGGATTCCATGAATAAAATCAGCCAAGCTTTAAAAATATATATTATTGTCTGTAGAAACCATAAGGGAACCATGGAAATAACTCTTCTGTTACTAACAGAAAATGCAGAGGGGCCCTACTGCCTTAGGCAATATGAAACCACAGCTTGGTGTGACAAGTGAAGAGAAGGTGAATCCTTAGCCTATTCTTAGTTGTCTATTAAACAAATGAGCAACGCCATCCATATAGTCCCTGCACTTGCTTTCCACAAGATGCCTTCTCCAACAAGGACCTTTTTCTGCCCAGGCTGCTTCATTTTCAGTTAGTATGCTATCACTGTTATTACCACTACCACTCTTTTGTCAATAATTAGCTGTTAGTGGCACCAAAGCTGACGTTTATTATCATAACATTTTCCTAAAGGATTGGTTGCTTGCAGATAAGCCTACTTCTGCCTTTTCTGCCTCTGTGTTCTCAGACAGATTACTTAACATCCCTTCGGCCAGTTGGGACACTTTCAAAGGAATGTTGGGGGCAGTAATAAAGTCTGATCTTTAATAGGGAGTCTGTAGCTTACAGTGTAAGGCTTATCTGAGCTACAACATGTGAAATTTAATATCCATAGCACTGATATACTAAATGCTCATATATATAGTCATCATTATGTGGGGTGTATTTCTCCTTACCCTGTAATTAAGGTAGGTTCCCCTTAGTGGAAGTGGGAAGACAAGGAGATCTCTTTGGAGTGACCCTGTGTCAACAGAACTTTTAGGGCTTGATCAGCAGAGGGTTTGAGTTGATCCCTGGCAACAAGCTCGGGCTGTCTCTCCACTACCACTTTGGGGAAAATAAACATTGTCTGGACAGCACGTGAATATTCTCTGAGTGTGCTGACCTTGGATAATAAGCATGTTTTGTTAATATCTCTCACAAGAATATGGAAATGATGATAGTACACAAATGTTGAAGTGATGAGTCATCAGATCAAATGACAACATTCTGAAACACCATGGAATAAACCAAAGGAATGTAATCATGAGATATCTGGGTTTATAGTCCTCCAGGACTTTATCCTTCTTTCCAATACCACATATTGAATAATTGCTGTGTCTTTTTCCTTCATTATTCTGGATGCTCTTGAAGGCAAAAATAGAATTCATAGCTCACTCATTCAAAATTATACTTACTAAGTAATTGCAAATACCATGTCTATTGATGTTAACAGAATAGCTAGCACATAACTGGTTTTCAACAAATGTTTGAAAAATAAATGAGAAAATATACATAGTTTTCTTCCAGGTGGAGAAGAGGATTAGTATGACTATAGCGAGGATTAGTATGACTATAGCATGAGAGTCCAATTTATGGAAAAGAAAGAGGCAGGTCAGTAACTTGTAGAATAAAAGGCATGCTATAAATATCTAAAGTTGTCACTTAATAAGTGAATGTCACTTCATTGAGCAAAGAGTGATGTCAGCAGACAAGGAAAGGGATAAAGGGAGAGAAAAAAATGTAGATAAGCGCTAAATTTAGGATACAGGTGACCTCTGAGCAAGTGGAAGGACTTCAGTTTTGAAAAGACCAGAGTGGTATTTATTTATATTTGTGGCATTTTATTTCTTAAGTTGGGTTGTGAGTCAATGGATGCCTATCATGTTTTTCTCTGTGTTTTATTATCCATTACAAAAGGAGAAGTATTGATGCTTTGTATTCCCTAAGAATTTTCATAATTTTATAGAAATTTTATGAAATTACAAAATGAGTTGTACAATTTAGTCAAGATAACCTTAGTAAAGCTCCCTCCCCTTACCCATCAGTCCCTTGGTCTTCTCTTCTCAGGGCTTGGCTATTGTCCTCTAGCTGTCCTGATCTCTAGGCCAGGCTTTCTCTAAGCTGTCTCCATCTCTGCCCAGAGAGGTTTTCCTAAAATGTAGACCATGTGATTATTCTGCTGTAAACAGCTTGTGAGATAAAGTCTAAACTTGCTAACCTGGAATACAAAGAACAGCACAATTTTGCTCTTTTAACCTCTTGTCTTTCTTTCACTGTAGAGCACTGTGTTGACATCACAAGTGCCCCTCTTCCCTGCTTCTTCAATTCCACCTAACATGCTCTCATCAGTCTCTGCCCTAATTCTTTCCATTACACTTCTCAATATGAATCTAAAACCAAATGACTCCATTTGGCTTGTTTGGCTTGATAATGTGCCTTATAATAAATGGAACTTATTGTGACCTTGGAGGCTTGTCTCACATTCTTGAAACCAAGCAGGAAGTCCCTATGTATTACCGATTGCAGAACAGTTTACCGTGAGGGCGATTTTGCTTGTGGTGTCCTATAAATTCTTTGTAGTTATATGGGTACAAGGAAATGGTCTTAATTTCTTACAAAAGCTGTTGATGTAACACTCATGAATTGATTAAGCAAGATCATAGCATAATCTATCAGCTAAATTGAACTCATCTTTCACCATGCTTTTAGTAATACCTGCTGCTATAGATGATTGGGAGGTAGGTGGTAAATGTGTTGGGAGGAGTGACATTTTCCAGATCTTTGGTTTTGTTTTAGAGAACTCTTAGAGGACCCACTAGTTTCTTTTCACTCAACTCCAACCCTGAAATGCCATTTTTAGAATTTTATATTTATTTTTAAGACTTCCATGAATACTGCCTATATTAAAAGTTTTATCTGGCAATAAAGATTTGATAAAAGCCTTTGATGAAAGAAAGGAAGTGGAATGAGAATATCAGTAAAATAGGGATTGGAAAGTTATGTGTTCATACGCAACAGAAGGAATATTACCCAACACATTCTACGTTAATCCAGTCTTTAAAAATTACCTTCTTTCCCTTTTTCCAAACTGTCATATCACATGATCATGTTGGAAAAATGTTATTTCTTATTAGGTATTGCAGAACTTTAGAATTAGAAGGGGAATTAGATCTGTTTTAGGCATAAGCAGATTAAACGGCAGATTAAAAGTCTTCCCAGCAAAGATTTTTTTCTTAGGATTAAATTTAGTGTACTTTATTATAATTTAAAGAAAACAATAATTGCAGTTGAGTTCATCTTGTATGTGACTCAACAGCCATAATAATTTTTGAAAATATTGTTTTTCAAAATATCCCCAAATCTAAAATATTTTCTGTCTGTTCTCTAATATTCCCTGGTGATCTGTCTTTTAACTTTCTCAATATTTTTTCTCTACATGAGAAAACAATTTTGGTTGCTTTTATTGACCAATCTCCATTTCAGTCTGATTAATCTCTGAATAGTAAGCCAAGATTCACTTCACTGTGTGCTAGCCTATTCACAAAACCCAGAGATCATTAAGAAGAGAATAAAGAGTTACATGCTCTGAAGAGTTGCTGTTCATTCTTGTTTGGATGCAAGACACTCAGGGTACGCTTCCAGAATGTCAGCTCTTAGCTAGTTCAAAACAATACCACCTGAAATAAAGCAACAGGCGGTGAAGAAAGCTGTCAAGTCCCAATTTGCAGTTTCTACCAAAGATCACAGGAAAAATAGACTCCAGATTCAACTTGTCTTTGTTTTAATTCCTTAAGGACTCAGCATTAGCTAACCGCTGGATTTCCACACAAGCCTGTTGACCACCTTTATGCTTGCCTCTCCTGCCAGGTTATCCAATTAGTTCCTTGTTAACCACACACCTGCCACTCTTTCCCCTCAGGCGCTGCTCTTCTCAGTGTAACTTTTAACCCATTCTGTAAACACTATTTAAAACACCATTAAGGTGCTGCCATGGATGTGGGACGGAGTTTTTGGTGCCCCATTGGTTGCCAAAGTAATTATCTTATAGGGACATCTCATCTAATATAACTGCAAAATCCGAAATAGATCAAACCTTCCTTGTGAACGCTGCTGGGGCACTGTGTTCCTCCAGGTAATCAGGTAATAGAGAAACGCAGAGAATGTCAAAGACAAGACAGGAAAAGCAGGTGTCTTATCAAACCTTTCTCAGGTCCAGAGAGAAAACCCCTTGGGAAAACAAAAGGAGTTGGAAAAAAAAATATGTTGGTGCATGTGGAAGACTTTTTTCACAGAAGCTTAGCCCTCAGCACACTCCAAAGCTCGGAAAGGACATGTGTTTTCAGGAGGAAAGGAATGCGTGAGACTGAGGAAGTTAAGGGGACTGAGTCTATAGAAAGTAGGCACTATTAGGAGTAGCAGTGAGCCATCAAACCAGGTGTCTGCTCTCAGGCAAAAATCATGATGTAAAAATGTATAACACTTTTTTTTCAGATCTTCTAAAATGTAACATGACTTTAGATTACCTCCTTCAGTGACACATTCCAGGATCTAAAAATCTTCACCTGTAGGAAGTACATATTTTTCCATCTTCTTTATTAACAGAGAAAACAGATTAAAGATGTAAAGGACTAACAATTAGATTTAAGAAAATTTTACAGGCCAATAAATGGCTGAAAATTATAAGAAGAAATCTTGTTATTTTAAATAATAAAAGACCTTGCAAATAAAATTTCAGAGTTTTGTAGCAATTATAAAATGATCAGGAGTGAATAGAACAGAGAACTGTTAGAAAACAAGAGCAAAATCAAATCAATTGGCAACAAAGAGAGAAAAGTAGATTCTGAAAATTATAGCTCAATGGTTTGAGATTGATAATTAGTAACATTATCCAGTTATTTATTAAATAATCTATTTGCTCAGATTAAAAAGATGGAAAAAGCAATAATCATAAATCATTTATCAAAAAAAAAAAGAGAGAGAGAGAGAGAGAAACTGGAGTGGGGCCTGCAACTCAGTGGGTAGGGTGCTGGCCCCAGATACCGAGGGTTAAGGGTTTGAACCCGGCCCCAGCCAGCTAATACAGCAATAACAGCAACAACAAAAAGCTGGGTGTTGTGGCGGGCACCTATAGTTGCAGCTACTCAGGAGGCTGAGGCAAGGGAATCGCTTAAGCCTAAGAATTGGAAGTTACTGTGAGCTGTGATGCCACAGCACTTTACCAAGGGTGACAAAGTGAGATTCTGTCTAAAAAAACAAACAAAACTGCTAATAAACTAATCTTTTTTTTCTGATCCTATTAACAGAATGGAAATTGAAATTTTCATTAACAATATTGCTAGATGTCAGAAAATTTTACTAGTAAAACACTTTTTAAAAAGGAGAAAAGAAATATGATGAACATTTGAGCAAAGTCAAGGCTAGTTGAATAATGTGTCTTAAAGGATGAACGTTGGTAAAAAAAAAAAAAAAGTCATAGGGCTGTGTTTTGTGTTGCTTCTTTGCACACATGGATCACAAGCTTGCTGTGTTGCTAACATCTGGAAAAACAGCAGTGAACAAGATGAAGATTGGGACAGACACCTTTTACCTTCATGGAGATTATATAAATTTGAGTTATTTCATTAAAAAGTGAATAGATAAATAGAAAATTATTGTCATATCTTTACTTTTTCGTAAAAAGATGGATGAATAACTTAATAATAACATCAGAAGTTTTGAGTAGAAAATGTTTAGGCTAGAATAATGTGTTTTATCTGAGAGGAAATATATTTAATATAAATTTGAAAATCTATTTTAAATTTTCAAACTAAGGTATATTTCCTGCAATCCTAAAATTATGCAACATTGGAGGATAGAATATAATTTGACTTCTAAAATAGTTTATTAAATTTTAAATAGTGTAAATAAAGGAAAAGTTTAGTGTTCAAAACAAGGAGGGATTAACTACATTGGCTAGACAAATTCAGAAATTTTCATTCTGTTTGGGGTCCTAGAATGTTTAAAGAAAAAATATGGGTTAAAAAAAATCATTCACGGAAGGTAAGGCAGTCCACTAAAGTGCTTGGAAATTCTATTATATGAGAACTAGTCAAATAATTTAGAATATTTAGAATAGAAAAATTTTAAAGAAGCATAGTACATGTTTACTATAAAAGAGGTATAATTGTTTAAAAGAGGTTCTCAAGACAAAACTAGAATTAAGTGAAGAAAATTACAAAGATACAAACATAAGTACTATGAAAAACATCTATGTTTTAAGTGAAGCAATGTGAAACATACACCATATGTTTTTCAACCACATAAGAAGAGATTATTTTTAATATGATAGTTAATGAAAAGGACCAAATGCACTCTGAATAGTAAACTGTCAGAATGTTTTAGAAAGGATTTCTCAATTTGGTAGGATTTTAGCTTAAATAATATGTAAGGTCCTTTCTAATTTTCTAAATCTAAATTTATGAGACTATACAATAAAGATATTTTCTTTTACACAAGAATATTTTCTTCTGAATTGCTGTTGTATAATCCCCAGAGATGAACAATATTAAGTAGGAATGGTTTCTCTTGCCTTGATCTATGGGTGTTATCATCATAGAGCTCAAATTCAATAACAAGTGAGCCTAACATCTCAATCAAACCACATTTTGCCTCTTTTATTATACTTTTCTAAACAAAAAATATTAACTTTTTCTTCATATTATGAATCTTGATATTGCTTTTGTCTCCATTTTTTCCTAAAATAGGTAAACGCATTTCCTTCTAGCCATATTTTAGGTTTTTGCTCAATTAAGCTTGCAATTTCTTTTAATCTTCATTTTATATTTTATTCAAAATAATTCCAAAGATGTCATATTTTATGATATAGTAGGGAAGCTCCAGGGATATCATGACACTAATTCTCAGCTTTGCTGATGTCCAAATTTCAGAGCATCTCTGAGTTAGTTTCTTCAGAGACTAAATTATATTCCTGTTGCAATATAGGATAGGTTATCTCCTATCTGTTCTAGGTGGAAGAAAGGATATTTTCAACCTCATTTCATTCCCAAGGTTAGAAGTACAAGTTACTGTTAATCCTCTTTCTCCAGGAGTATGAAGAATAAACATGAATGCTTTTTTAAAAATGTATTTTTTTTCCAGTGGAATTGTGAAGATTCCACTGAATCTTGTCCTGCCTGTCTCCTGTCCTGCCTAGTCAATTACCACTTGCCCATCTACTCATTTGTCTGGAGTAATTCCCTATCTTGTTCTTGCTGTTCTTATGGGTTTATACCTTTATGTTATTGTGGCATAATTTTAGAAGGAAGCATATCTAAACATATTGTCTGACAGTTTAAAACTGAAATCTCAATTTTTTTCATTGCACTTTGAATTTTTGTTGTTATTGTTTATTTAACCACATATCACCACATACTTTAGTTTAAAATTTTAGGCGTTAAAACCAAGGAAATGACAAAAAAACATAGCTAAAATGTAATAACATATGTATTTATTTAGGAAAAGTTATATATGCTCATATTGCTTCTTTTCTGTCTTTTAATATTTTCTAGATAACACAAATATACTATATATATTAAAACAATAAAATAACAAAACAAATTTTATTCTGTATTTTTTCTCTTTTGTGCATTTTTTTAATAATTTAAATAAAATATTAGGGGATGCTAAGAAGTTGGGAGAATAGGAAGTATAAAGTATTTACCTCCTACCTAGACAACAATAGCACTTGCTGGCATAATCTACTTGAAGTAAGTACTTCGAAGGTCTGAAGTCTGTTGAAGATTTGTAATATCCAAGAGAAGACTTGGACTGCAAATTGAAGTTAATTTTAATAAAATTTAGACCTTTGTACAATAGTATACCCCATTTTGCAGAAGCTGTTTTTGTGTTTGTGGAACAACTTGATAGCAGCTGGGGGTAGAAGCCATGGTAAACAGGTAAACAAAAGGACCCTGTCTTTCCATTATTGATAATCTGTGCTCTGATTGCTGATGCTCAAATTACAGAGGTGACGACAAAAAGATATGTGGATATTCTAGTACTTCCTCTCACCATCACAACTCATTCACTTTCTTGCTGAAGTAATTGCCTGGAGACTCAATGGGCCAGTGCTCTTTAGTCTGCTCACTTCACTTTTCGTTTTTGAGAAACAGACAGTAAATACTAGAATATTCAAAAGCAATTGCACATTTGGAGAAAATTAGAAAGTTATCATGCATGTCCTGAGAAATGTATGGGTTCAGAAAGGAGCTGCAGATACCTTAAGTTTATCCTTCAGGTTGATCTCTGGCATAGAGATAGTTTGAATACCACCACTACCACCACCAATAACAACTGAAAAAACAGTACACAAAAGCAGTAAGAGAAAAGCAGCAAATCCTGGGTAAGGGAAATAATCTGATTTCCAAATTTACCACATTATTAGTTTCAAATATTCTGTTTTTAAAAAACAAAATGGAATTCTAGGCATATGAAGAAAAGGAGAGTATAGCCCATTCAAAGGGAAAATAAATTAATAGAAACTGAAAGGGCAGCACTCAACCAGCAGAGATCTCACAGACCACCAAGGCTTATACAAAAGGTCTTTATTGGCCAGGGAGGGATGCTGCAGAGCAGCACCAAGGAGGAGAGAAGAGGAGAGAGAGAGAGAGAGAGAGAGAGAATGAGAGAGAGTGCACCTTTATATAAGTTCAGTTAGAATGGTGACAGGATGGTAGAATAGCCAATAAGGAGTTACTGCTCTGGTGGAAGAGCTGTTAGGGGCAGGCCATACATTTGAAATTTTCAGCAGGTAATTGGGACAAGGAGATGAGGTAAGTTTTGCAACTGGAGCAATTACCTAACATTCCTCCCTTCTTGATATGTTAAAAATAGGGGATTGACCTTGGGAGAAGGGACTTTGAGTTCTTTCTTCTATAGCTTCTTCCTGCTGAGAGGCGCGCATAGTTTCAATTGGCCAACTAGAGGATGATTAAGTTGAGAGCTGTATCTGGGGTGTAGGTTTGGAGCACCAATTGAGTAGTTACATGTTAAGAACACTTTGAGAGTTGAGTTTGAATAAAATGAATTATTGAGTAGGAAATGCCAGCTGTTCCTGTGCCTATGTTAGCTGCGATTCCCCCCAATGTTAGTAAGGGAGGTATGGCAACTTGCTCACTCCATTTCATACGGGTTGTTGGATAGAGAGAAAGAGGAGGCACTGGAACAATTTTATCTCCTGCAATAATTTTAAAATCAGGTAGCAACAAAACTATGGAACAGAGATTCTGAATATGAACAGAGGGAATTTGGTGTAATTTTTTTCCTGCAGAGAAACTGGAAGGAAGGATGAAACTTTCTGTGTAACTTTTTTTTTTGGCTTGGAAGGGAAAGTGACTATATTTGGGCACTTCAATGGGTTTAGACCTGATAGGGAAGTGGTTCCAGTAAGGTTGAAGTAAAGAGTGTATGACTGGATGACTTGATCAAGGCCACAAAATGTTTAGTTTCATGCATGCAACTTGTTAAATTAAGAGATGCAAGGTCTGAAAGTTTGAAAGACAAAATGTTAGGAATCGTGACATTCCTAATCATGGCCTGAAGTTTAGTGTATAAAGAGACCTTTTAACTTTCCCTGAAGATTGAGGATGGAAAGGAATATGGAAGTGCCATGGGATACCTAAGGTTTGGGTTAAGGTTTGAGAAATGGTGGAGGTGAATTGAGGTATATTGTTGGACTGTAAAGAATAGTTGATTCCAAAATGGGGAATGTTTTTGAGCATGGCAGAGGCAACAGTGGTAGCCCTCTTGTTTGTAGTAGGAAAGGCTGTAATCAAACCTGAGAAGATATCTACTAATACTAAGAGGTATTTATAACGTATGATTTTAGGCATGTGTGTGAAATCCAGGTTGCCAGTGTGTTCTAGGAAGAAGTTCCCTAGCCTGGTGAGTTGGAAAGTGTGGGAGATGAGACTTTGTTTGTGGCTTAGAGCACTGGCAGATCTTACAGGATGATGTAAGTTGACTTAAAAATTCTCAACCTATTTCTGAAAGAGGAAAGAAAGCTTTGAGAAATTGTAGTAAAGTCTGAGAGTTGGGGTGAAATAACTTGTGGAGATAGATGAGGAGATCACGAGTGGAAGGTTGATTCATTTCTTTTACTGTAGCACCAGTAGGAGCATAAATAAGTAGGAGGTGAGAGGAGGTATTAGGAGATGAGTGTTGGAAAGTAGCTGCACTTGCTGTACAGTCGACTTGGTTGTTATCCTTTGATATAGTTTGATAATAAAGTGAGATTTAAGAATAGGGTTACCTTTGGTGTTACATAAGCCTCGCTCTTTTCATATAGCTGCATGAGATTATAATATGTGGAATGCATACTTATAATCAGTATAGATAATGAGAGATTTATCTTGTTCTAGGGTGAAGGCTCTGGTCAGTGCTATTAGTTCTGCTTGTTGGTTAGTGGTGGAAGAGGGAAAAGCGTGTACTTTGATGACCTCATTGGAGGATACAATTGCATAGCCTGCTCTATGAGTTCCCTTAAACATAAAGGAACTGCCATTTGAAAACCAAAGGAAATAAGTATCAGGAAGAGGTCCTTCTTGTATGTTGGAAAGGCAAGGGAGAAGAGTGTCTAGTGTTTGAAGGCAATCGTGAGTGGGTGATGAGTCAGAGGGAGTAGGTAAGAGGAATGTAGAATTTAGTGTGAAACATGTTAAAAGATAATAATGGGTCAGATAAGAGAGAGGTTTGAAGATGAAGAATGTGGCATGGTGGCAGGGTTTGAAGTTTTTGTATGTCAAAAGATCAGATAGAGAATGAGGGGACAGGACAGTAGTAGAGGAACCAAAAGTGAGTTTCTTCTATTCTTCTATTAAAGTAACTGTGTCTGCCAATGCCTTGAGACAAGGGGCCCAACCTCGAACAGTGTGATCTAACTGTTTTGAGAAATAAGCAACTGGAGCAAAGGTGGGGCCTAGCTGATTTCCAAGCAGGCCAAGAGTAAACCCACGGTTTTCTGTGACATATAGGAAGAAGTGGCAAGAAAGATCAGGAAGGTGGAGGGCTGGAGCTTCTAAGAAAGCATGTTGTAGAGATTTAAAAGAAGTGAAAATGGAGGTTAGGAGAGGCTTATAAGGGTCACCTCAAGTAGCATTATATAATGGAGCAGCTAGGAGAGAAAAGTTGGGAATCCATGCTCTGAGGTTTTCAGCTAACCCAAAAAAGGAGAGGAATTCTTGTTTTGTGGTGGGTAGAGGAAAGTCATGAAGAAGGCTTTTTCTGTCTATGGTAATAGCTTTGAAGCCTGGGAACAAAAGGACACCAACGTAAGTGACTTCCTGTTGGAATAATTGAATCTTTGAGGGAGAGACCCAGTATCTCCTATCTGTAAGGAAATTAAGGAGGGAATAGGTGTCTTATTTAGAGTTATGTAAGGTGGCACTACAAGGCAGGAGGTTATTGACATATTGAACTAAGGTTGAAGGAGAGGGATCATAGGACTGGCGGTTTTGTGATAATGTCTGGCCAAATAAGTGGGGGCTGTCACAAAATCCGTGGGGGTGTACAGTCTAAGTTTGGGAAGAAGTCTGAGAAGTAGAGTCAGTCCATATGAAGGCAAATAGGTTTTGGCAATAAGGGTGCAAGGGAATGGAGAAGAAGGCATCTTTGAGGTCTAGTATGGAGAAATAAGTGGTTTGAGGTGGGATGGTTGATAGGAGGGTGTATGGATTAGGGACTACTGTGGGTATAGGAATGACCAAGTTGATGAGTCTTAGATTTTGTACTAAGCTATAGGTGCCACTAGGTTTTTTAATTGCTAGTATGGGAGTATTATATGGTGAGTGGGCAGGTCGCAAAAATTCTTTTTCTAGGAGATCTGTATAATAAGTTGAAGTTCTAGGAGACTAGATTGGGGAAGTGGAGACTGACATTGTGAAGGAAAAACAGGTTTGTTTGTTTTTTTCTTAGCTTAATAAAAACTGGAGAGCAGGAGGCAATTGAGTGGGTTTTAGTATCTTAAACCTTAGGATTTACTTGCTCTGGTGGAATGGGCCAGGGCGATGAGTCTTTGATGGCTTGGGAAAGGATGAGAAAGAGTGAGGCAGAAGGAGATGGGTCAGCATCTATTAATTTAAAATTAAAAGTAAGGGCAGTACCTAATTTTGAAAGTATGTTATGTCCCAGAAGGGGAACTGGACAGGAAGGCAACACGAAAAAGGAATGTATAGATGAGAAATTGTCAATCATGCAGTGTAAAAAAGAAGTTTGATGTGGATGGTGGGGAAAAAATCCTCTACCTCAACAATAGAGGTGGGTAACAGGAAGGTAGGACCACTTAACTCTTTAAGAACAGAGAACTTAGCTCCTGTGTCTAAAAGGAAGGCAATTATTCTACCTGTCACCATCAGGATTACCCTTGGCTCTGCAGAGGTGTTCTTTGTCAGGTGAGAGAAGCCAGGGTCCCGTCAGTCTTCAGAAGAGGCAAGCCCCAGTAAGTCTTCTGTAGGTGCCGCAGGTTGGCTAGCCCCATGTCCTCTTTGGGCCAAGGGGGAGTCAGCCTTCCAATGGCCCTTTCTTTTGCAGAGAGGGTATGGCCCTGGTGGAAGCCTAGGATTGGGGAAACATTGTACCTAGTGGCCTTCTTCACCACATTTGTAGCATGGTCCAGGTGGTTGAGTCATGAAGTGGCCTTTGGCCCCTGATGACTTAGGCAGGTTAGGAATGATGGCCTTAGTGACACTATTTGTAACATTGTGAGCTAGCATTTGATAACCTTGGGTTTGAGATTTTTTATTTTCCCTTCAAAAAATATCTTGCCCCAGGTAAACCTTAAAGGCTGTGTCTAAGATCATGGCCTGGAGTGTCAGGGGTCAGTGCTCCAAGCGCTTTAGCTTAAGTTTGACATTGGGGTAACTTTGGTTAAAGAGATAATGAGAACATTTTTCCCATCTATTGTTTCAGGATCTAAGTTAGTATACTTAATAAAAGCCTCAGTAAAGTGTTGGAGGAAAATTGAAGGATTCTCAGACTTACCTTGTATGACTTCCCATAATTTATCATAACTGATAGGCTTTTTGGCAGAAGCTCTAAGTATGTAAAGAATGCAGGTAATAAGAATGTTTCTACTTTTTCTCCCAGCATTATCATTATAATTCCAATTTGGCTGGGAGTTACGGACCATGGTGTCACCTGCAGGATGCTTATTGTTTGACATATGAAATTGATCTGCTGCCTCTTTCACATTCTCCCACACTCGTTTGCGCTCATTAGAGGTCAGGGTATTTGCTAAAATAATAAAAACATCATGCCAGGTAAGTCGATAGGACATAGCAATAAATTGAAACTCTTTAATAAAATGAGAAGGATTAGAAGGAACCTAGTCTAACCTTAAGGTGCATGAGTTCAGTCATGGGGAAAGGAACATAAACAGAGATTACACCATCAACTTCAGTTACCTCACAGAGCAGGGCCAGGAAGTAAGAGGGAGCTGAAGGTCCCTCTAATTCTGAAGATCGATGGGAACAGGATAGGGTGAGGGGACTGTAGGGAAGTGGAGTATGATGCAGAAGAATTAGTTTGTAATTTGTCTACATTGCTACATGTTGGCACTGTAGGACCATCATATGGAGGAGCTGGAGGGAGAAAGGGGTAAAGAGATCCAGAAGTGTTTCTTGGAGCAGCTGGTGGTGGACTGAAAGATGACACTGAAGAACTGTGAGGGCCAGTTGGAGGGGAGGAGTTAGGAGATGAGCTCAGATTGGTTGACGGGGAAGTAGGAGGGACAGAAGGTGGAGGCAACTGTGTGATAGAGGCAGGAGCCGAATGTGGCAGAGCCAGAATAAGAATTATTCTGGTTTTGAAACCAGTGGCCACATGACTGAGCAGTGGAGGTTCATCTGCTGGGTCAAATAGGTTTGGTTCAGGGTGATAGAGAGTATAAGAGCCCTTTGCTTCAAGAATTTTGGAATCACCTGAACATAAATTAGGCTTGGTTCTAAGATATAAGAAGCCCTGAACATAGGGGACCTCGGTCTATTGCCAAGGCATTCACAATAGTTATTTATATAAGTCTATAATTAAAGAAAAATTAAATGAACTATAGCTTGGCCAGATACTTTGGTTGTTTAGTTTGTAAAGTGGCCAAACCTGGGTAAAGAGTTTAATTAAATTTTTTTGGCTTTATGTCTAATCCTAATTCTACAAGGTGGTGTAATAAGCATGCTAAGGGGGAGTTAGGTTGGATAGAATGGCCTGCACCCATGGTGATTTATCATAGGAATGAAGTGTGAGCAGAATCATGCAAGGACCAAGACAAAGGGCAGATGTCTCTGCTGCTTTGTTGCTGGCCATGAAAAGGAGAACACAGTCTAGGATAGTTATCACTGTACCCCAAATCAGTGTCAGACTCATGGGGCCAAGGAGAGCTTGAGACCTGGTGCCAGAAATTTTTGTGCAAGGCGTGGAAGCTCTGGGCTAAGCCACGCAAGTACAAGGGGAATAGGGAATTCAAGCCTCCAGAAATGGTGAATCACCAGTAATGTAAGCAACCCAGCCCACAATTAGGGAAAGCTCACTCTCATAGGGGTACTTACCAAGTCTGAATGAGGCCGGTCTTGGGTGCTGGTTAGAGTGCCTGGGTGGATGGACACAAACTGATGTGGTGATGAGTACTGGGAGTGCGATAGCCCCCAGGACTAAAACCCTGTGGAAGGGGTGGAAGCAACCCTTGGGAGTGTTCCCTAATTAGATCCCACTTCTAACACCAGATGAAAGGGTGGCTCTTGACCAGCAGAGATCTCACAGACCACCAAGGCTTGTATGAAAGGTCTTTATTGGTGAGGGAGGGATGCTGCAGAGCAGTACCAAAGAGGGAAGAAAAGAAGAGGAGAGTGAGAGAGCAAGAGCGAGTGAGAGAGAGAGAATGAGAGAGCACCTTTATATAAGTTCGGTTAGGGGAAGTCTTAGAATGGTGATGGGATGGTAGAATAGCCAACAAGGAGTTACTTCTCTGGTGGAAGAGCCTTTAGGGGCAGGCCTTAAGTTTGAAATTTTCAGTGGGTAATTGGGACAAAGAGATGAGGTAAGTTTTGCAACTGGGACAATTACCTAACACAGGGGTGGCGAACACGCGGCTAGAGCTGCATGCGGCTTCCGGCCAAAATGAATTTCGGCTCTTTGCCTCTTATCATTATTTTGTATACTGTGGCTCTTTGCCAAGTTTGGATTTTGTTATGCTGCTTCGGAGGAGGGACCTCTGAGGAGCGATCTCCGAGCGCGTAGTCGAACTTGTTTGCCACCCCTGACAGAAACTATCAGTAGAAAAGACCTGATGACAGATCCACTAGACAAAGACATTTAAACAACCATCTTAAAGATGCTCAAAGAGAAAATGTTGATAAAGTAATAAACCAATGCATGAACAAATAGGAAAATCAACGAAAAGATAGAAAACTTAAAAAGAAACCGAAAAGGAATTTTTTAGAAGAAAAGTATGATAGCCAAATTCCGAAATACACTAGATGAATTCAAGGCAGATTTGAATAGGTAGAATAAAGAGCTAGCTAATTTGAAGACAGAATAATGTGAATTATTGAGTCTGGTGAAAAGAAAAAAATGAACAAAAGTTAAGAGACCTGTGGGACACAATCAAGCGCACCAACATAGATATGTAGGACTTCCAGCAAAAGAAAAAGAGAAAAGAGTAGAGAGAACATTTTTAAAAACAATGGCTAAAATTTTTACAGATTTGATGAAAGTCATTAGCATAAACATCCAAAAAAGTCAAATTCCAAGTAAGATGAACTTATAGAGACCCACATTGAGACATATCATGGCTAAACTTTCAAAAGCTGAAGACAAAGATTCTTGAGACCAGCAAGAGGGAAATGACTTAATCACATACAAGGAATCCTCAATTAGATTATCAAACATCTCATAAGACACGATTGTAAGAGGGACTTTACCTAAAAAATGCAATCAGTGTAACCTGATTTATTGTACCCTCAATGAATCCCCAACAATAAACAATAAAGAAATGAAAAAAAAAAGAAAAGAAAAAAGAAATTTTAGAGTTTAGAAGGCAATGTCCTGATATATTCAAAGTGCTAAAAGAAAAAAGAAATACTGTCAACCAAGGATTTTATAGGCAGCAAAACTGTTCCTTAAGAGTGAGAGGGAAATTAAGACGCTCTCAGATAAACCCAAAGTGAAGGAGTCTGTTATCTCTAGACCTGCTATGCAAGAAAAGCTCAAAAGAGTCCTACAGGATGGAATGAAAGGATATTAGATATAAACATGAAAGACATACAGAAATAAATACATGAGAAATTATAAAAGCTAGTACACTTATAGCAATGGTTTATAATTCCACTTTTCATTTTTTTATGTGAGTATATTGGAGTGAAAATTTATTAACAGCAATGTGCTTAGGCAATATAAATTAAAATATCTAAAATCTAGAATTTTGGTATTGTAAACTTTGCTTCACTTCTTTTAAGGCTATTTGTTAAAAGATTTAGAGCTAAAATACTGCCTTCAAGGTTATGGTAATGTGAAGATAAGATTTCACAAACTGTGGGCTGCGCCTGTGGCTCAAAGGAGTAGGGCACCAGCCCCATATACTGGAGGTGATGGGTTCAAACTCAACCCCGGCCAAAAAAAAAAAAAAAAAGATTTCACAAACTGTGCTCAAATGACATGGATTTAAAAGAGTTAATATCATTTTAAATTCAAGGTTTTGGTTCAAGGGTCTAACTGGAGGACAGTGAGAATTTCCTTTTTCTCCATACAGAACAATCCCTTGACTTGTTCTTGGTAGGAACTGGAGGCAGTGTGATTTTAGAAGAGGATTATCATTAGCACTGGCATTTAAAAACAGAGTAATCAAAAAACAAGGAATTCACTATAGGGAATATATTGCCTTGGTGATAGGGAGATTCAAGTGGGATTGTTAAAATTATACTGCAGGTTTTGCTAGAACAGAGAAGAATTAAAAAAATAATAATAATTATAAAAGTTGCAAATGGTGTTCTTATAGTTGCTCTGGCTTTCCACCAAATCTGCCATAAGTGAGTAGGTCAATGCACTTTATACATTTTTGTGACATGTTTATACCATTTTTGCCAGTTCAAATACATTTCATCTTAATTGATTCCATCTATTTTGTTCCACTTCATCTCATTGCAGACCTCTTAAAATTTCCTTGATTTTAGGTCATTTACAGTTTGATACATATTTTTAGTATGTAAAAGCAATATTTAATATATTTAAATAGGTGATTTAAATTTCTACAATTAAATTTATCTTATGTATATAATCAGTTATGTTATTTACATCTTTAAACTTTTCCTTCTATTAACTTCCTCAGAGATGATCAATATTTTATAAAGTAATTTTCTATGGCATTTGTCAATGTTTTACTTTGTTTATAAACAAATTGATATGTAGAGTGGAAAATTTAGGAAATGCAATTAAGTACATAAAAATAAAAACTATGATCATCTCTTTCAACAATTCACTTTCCTTATATCTAATTCATTGGAATTTTGTTTCTCTTGGGTAGACAACTTCTTATTGCTGTTGTTTTAAAAATTTGAACTCACACTCTATACGATTTTCTATCTTGATATATATATTTTAAATATATATATATTTATTTAAATAAATCATTATTTAAATAAATATATATATTTTAAAAAATGAATTTTCCACTATATTGGGAATTATACTTTTAACCATCTTCCCATTTCTGAGCAGTTAGATTATTTCTGCTATTCACTGTGTGTTTATTTTTGTATGTATGTTTGTGTATGTACATTGTGTGTATATATATGTGTATAATATATATGTGTATATCTATGTGTATATATGTGTGTGTGTATTTATTTATTTATTATTTATATATTTATATGGAGACAGAGAGAGAGGAAAAGAGAGACAGAGACAGACAAAAGGAACTTAAACAAGATATTGTGGAAATAAATGAAGAACAACCAAATGAAAAAAGCAAAGGTTATTTATTCAGAGCTTGCTATAGCAAAAGAGTCAGCCACCATAATTGGTTGTTTTCTCAGAGATAGAACGTAGGCAGAGAAATGGAAAACCTTTCTTGTGATCACAAGGAAAGGCTTCATGTGTGCCCTGATGAAGACGATGGAGGTTTGGGCATGGGGATGCTATAGGTAGATTAACCAGAAGCAGGGCATCTGTGATTGGTTAGGGGTGCATACAAGTCAGACAATTAAGTTCTCAAAGTTTTCATTAGGATGAAAACAATTAAGTTTTCATCCTAGAAAAAGTGCTGTGTATTTCATTGTTGAATATTACCACCATCACCAGATGGCCAAGGGGAGTACTTTGAGGATGATCATAGTGATTTTCAGCAATGAAGTATTGTCAGGGGCCGTGCCCGGGCCCGGCACGCCCCTGAGTAACAACATCGCGCTGAGAGGAAGTACATCCGCTGCAGCTTTAATGATAAACAAGTTTAAGGAAGTAACCCTAATTGGCCCAGAGGCCGCATGCTGCGCTCGTGGCCTTAGCGTGCCCCACTGCTTTGTATAGGAATTGTGCATGCCCTGTGCA
>CAUYPK010082213.1:0-16030 GCA_963574355.1 Loris lydekkerianus
AGGAAGGCTATGTTGAATATTGGGATGAAAATGTGTCAAATGGTTTATGAAGCTAGTATATGATGCCCCATGATCATATCAATGTACACAGCTATGATTTAATAAAATAAATAAATAAATAAATAAATAAATAAATAAATAAGTACTGCTTAGGTAGCAAAGAAAATGATAGAAAAGAAACACAGTTAACTACCAAATCAAATTCCCTGGATGAGACAATGCCCCACCAGAGGGGCAGGCTGTGGAAAAAAGGGTGCTGCTGACTCCTGGCCCACTTCCCATCCTTCCTGAGCAATGGCAAGGTTGAGGGCTAGACCGTGGGTGGCCTATTAGATAGCACTCCCAGCTCAGGGCAATGTATATGGTACCTCATTAGGAGAGCAGGTGGCAGCTGATCTCCTGTCCACAGAATCTTTTGGGCAGCTATGCTGATCACTGCAACGGACAAAAAAAAAAATAGACTTCTTTATATCTTAGAATCTGCATTAAATTCAGCAATAGCAATGATTCTGTAGTGCCTCCCAGCACACAAACAGGTTGACTTTATGAATTTCTACAAACCCAAAACCTCATTTCCTTTGTTTCCTCTCTTAACTCCACCCAGGGATACTTCTGTCTGGGGACTTACAGGCTGGTCAACTGGAGACCACATCAGGCCCACACTTTTTTTTTTGACAGAGTTTTACTTTGTCGCCCTCAGTAGAGTGCCGTGGCATCACAGCTCATAACAACCTCAAACTCTTGGGCTTAAGCGATTCTTCTGCCTCAGCCTCCCAAGTAACTGGGACTACAGGCACCTGCCTAAATACCCAGCTATTTTTTGTTGCAGTTGTCATTGTTCAGTTGGCCTGGGCCGGGTTTGAACCTGCCACCTCGGTGTATGTGACTGGTGCCGTAACCACTGTGGTATGGGTGCTGAGCCCAGGCCCACACTTTTGAGTTGTTTTCCTTATGGTATCATTGCAAATCATAGATAATCTTCCTGGGGATAATCCAAATTTTCATCAATTTTTTCCCGAGGGTGAGAAAACTAAATTTCTGTGATTAAGAGCAGGGAAACTTGGGCAGCACCTGTGGCTCAGTGAGTAGGGCACTGGCCCCATATACCCAGGGTGGCGGGTTCGAACCCAGCCCAGCTAAACCACAACAAAAAAATAGCCAGGTGTCATGGTGGCTACTTGGGAGACTGAGGCAAGAGAATAGCCTAAGCCCAAGAGCTGGAGGTTGCTGTGAGCTGTGACACCACAGCACTCTACTGAGGGCGACAAAGTGAGACTCTGTCTCTTAAAAAAAAAGAGAGACAGAGAGAGGGCAGCGCCTGTGGCTCAAAGGAGTAGGGCGCCAGCCCCATATGCCGGAGGTGGCGGGTTCAAACCCAGCCCTGGCCAAAAACCCGCAAAAAAAAAAAAAAAGTGCAGGGACACTTGCTCTTAATAGATGTTCCTTTCCCATATACCTGGTAGACGCCAATTACTGTCAAATTGACCCACCTGCCCTCCCGTTAGCTGCAACTGGCAGACCAACTAGTTGTTAATATGCTCCCAGGAAGAGCAGGACTTCCTACCATACCCCTTCACTCTTCACGTGCCCTGCTTCTTCCCAGTTGGGCCACAAGTGCTCACCTCTAGCCCCCATGATAACAGAACCCTCCCAGACCATCCCCTTTAGACCTGGCACAGGCCTAACTAGCATCTGCCTACTCATAGCATTGCCCTCCCTCCCTGGGAAGCTGAGGCATCTTCGGGGTTTTTGGTCTTCTAACTCCAAGATTTTATAAGCTTGTCCCTAAGCTAAGGTGGCATGGTTGCTATAGCCATCTGAATGCTGAGTGAAGTAGGCATCTCCCTGCAGACCCAAGAGAACATGGTGGGACCCAACACTTGTTGAGAATCTTACTATGTATGTTGAATTGTGTTTGATTCCACAGGGACCTTATCCCATTTATTCATCATGGCCACCTAAAAATAGCTACTTCCATTTTACAGACAGAGGAAACGGAGGCTCAGAAAGATGAGGCCCTCTGTCCAAAATCACACATTTAGGAAGTGTTACAGTTAGGAGTTACAGAGTTGAGAAATGATTACCCAAAGATGTGTTATGGTTTCCCCTCAAGAGGAAGGTATCCCTTAATCCCATCAGCTTGGGGTCTCTGGCACCTCCCAAGTCCAGCTTGTGCCTAGTCTCTGTGGACTGAACAGCCCTGTCAGCTGTCCTTGTTTGCCAGCATCATCTCAGAGTGAATGACATTGCCACATGGTCTGAACACCACCAGCTCTATGCAAAGGTGCTGTGGCTCAGCCACTGCCATGGAAAGGCCTGATCCACTTCCTAACTGCTGTCATTACCCTGAGGTGGTGATTTCTCTCCTAACCCTAGGGCTAAAAAAGCCTTCCCAGAAAGAGGACACGACACAAAATCTCTTCTTTCACCACCTTTCCAGGGCTTCTAGATTCCCATCTCATTCTGCCTAGCCAGAAACATGGGGAGAACTGAAGCCTCCAGGGACCTTTGGCCACATCTTATTAAAAAAAATCATAAGGATGATTGTATTAGTCAAGGACCTCCAGAGAAACATAATCAATAAGAGAGCTATAGATACAGTACAGATACAGATGTAGAAATAGACATAAACATAGAGAGACATTTATTATAAGAAATGAGGTAGTGTGGTTGTGGAGGCTAAATAACACAGTCTGCTAACTGCAAGCTGCAGACCCTGGCAAGCTGTTAGTTCAGACTGAAAGCCTGAGGTCAATAGTGTAGCTTCCAGTCTGAGTTTGAAGGCCTGAGAACCAGGAGTGCCAAGGGCAGGAGAAGATCAATATTCCAATTCAAATAGGCAGAAAGAGAATTCAACCGTCCTCTGCCTTTTTATTCTTTCTCTTAAGGCCCTCAGAAGACAGGATCGTGCCCACCCACACTGAGGAGGGCCTCTGCTTTACTCAGTCCACTAATTCAAATGCTGATCTCTCATAGACACACCCAGAAATAATGTCTAACCAGACTTCTGGGCATCCTGTAGCCTAGTCAAGTTGATACATAAAATTAACCACCACAATAATGGTAGATTAGTTCCCAAAATTCAACACAATTCCACCTTTTGGCCAGGTGCTGTGGCTCACACCTGTAATCCCAACACTTAGGAGGCTGAGGTGGGTGGATTGCCTGAGCTTACAGGTTTGAGACCAGCCTGACTGAGAGTGAGACCTCATCTGTAAAAATAGCTGAGTGTTGTGATGGACATCTGTAGTCCCAGCTACTTGGAAGGCTGAGGTGGGAGAATCACTTGAGCCTAATTTGAGGTTGCTGGGAGCTGTGATGCCATAGCACTCTACCAAGGGCGACAGAGTAAAACTCTGTCTCAAAAAAAAAAACAAAAACACAAAGTCCACCTTTTCACCACTCCTAGATGCAGAAATTAACTCAAAACAATGATCCAAAAATTTTTAGTAAACAAAATATGCCCATTGACCATTAAGGCAATTCCCTGTGTTTCTACATCAGGACAGACCATTAGAGATGATGGATTTGTAAACCATTTTCAAGAATATAGGAATTTCCTTTTGATTAGAAATTGCTACTATTGAAAATAAAATAAAAATTTTCCCTACAGGAAAAAAAAAAAAAAAACAAACAATGATCCCTTTCCTCTTTTTATAATTTTGAAAACCATATATACCAGCGGTTCTCAACCTGTGGGCCGTGACCCCTTTGGACTGTATTAAAGGTTCGTGGCATTAGGAAGGTTGAGAACCACTGCTATATACCATTATGTTGGAATCCCATTCTAGAAACCTGCAGGTTTCTATGAAGGGACGGTCAGACAAAGAGAGGCACAGCCTTTTATGGAGTGAAAAGAAGGCCTTAAAAAAAAAAAAAAAGCTAATTTTCAGAGGTCCACGCACTAAACTTTGCTTGGATGAGCTAATCTGCTTTTTTTGGTTGTTGTTGTTGTTGTTGTTGTTGTTGTGTTTTGTTTTGTTTTTGTTTGTGAGACACAGTCTCATTCTGTTACCAAGGCTGGAGTGCAGTGGTGTCATCATAGCTCACACCAAACTCAAATTCCAGGGCTCAAGTGATCCTTGTGCCTCAGCTTCCCAAATAGCTGCGACTACAGGCGCCTTTCACAACGCCCAGCTATTTTTTTGTTGTAGTTGTTCTTGTTTGGCAGGACTGGGCTAGTTTGAACCTGCTAACTCCGGTGTACGTGGCTGGTGCCCTAGTTGCTGAGCTACAGGACTGAGCCCAGAATAACTTTTTTTTTTTTTTTTCCAGAGTCTGACTATGTTGCCCTCAGTAGAGTACCGTGGCAACCTCCAACTCTTGGGCTTAAGCGATTCTCTTGCCTCAGCCTCCCAAGTAGATTTTATTTTATTTTTTTGCAGTTTTGGCTGGGACTGGGCTTGAACCTGCCACCCTTGGTATATGGGGCTGGCACCCTACTCCTTGAGCCACAGGCACTGCCCAACACCCGACTATTTATTTTTTGTTGCAGTTGTTTAGCTGGCCCTGGGCTGGGTTTGAACCCACTACCCTCAGTGTATGTGGCTGGCGCCATAACCACCGTACTACAGAACCTGAGCCACCAGAATAACTTTTTTTTTTTTTTTCAGACAGAGCCTCAAGCTGTCGCTCTGGATAGAGTACTGTGGCATTGCAGCTCACAGCAACCTACAACTCCTGGGCTCAAGGGATTCTCCTGCCTCCGCCTCCCAAGTAGTTGGGACCACTGGCACCCGTCACAATGCCCTATTTTTTGGTTGCAGCCGTCAATGTTGTTTGGTAAGCCCAGTCTAGATTCGAACCCACCAGCTCAGGTGTATGTGGCTGGCACCTTAGCCACTTGAGCTACAGGCGCCAAGCCCAGAATAACTTTTTAAAAGCATTCTGGAAAGAAGATTTGACCTTCCCCCTCAGTCCTGTTTAAAATTCAAGTCTGAGTCCTGGACGTATTGAGAAAAATAAACAACTTATTTGTTTCAGCTGCTGTATTTCAGGTTTCTATTAGAGGTGAAAGCATTATTCGTGGGTTCTGAATTTGGAAATTGTAGTGCAGTGGTTCTCAACTAGGATTTTCTGGTGATTTTGTTCTCTGGTACATCTGACAATATCTGTAGACATTTTTGATGGTCACAACCGGATGTGGGTGCTACTGGGCTGTGGTAGGAGACACCAGGGATGCTGTTAAATATCCTACATCCACAGGACAGCCTTCTACAACAAAGAATTGTCTGATGCAAAAGGCCTGGGATTGAGAAATCTTGCTGCAATGGGATGCTGTCTGGTGACCCTGGTATGCAGAGAAAAAGCATTTGTTCAGGCACATGCTGTCCATTGTAACACAGCCACATGGTGACTAAAGCTATAATGTGGCTCGGCGCCTGTGGCTCAAGCAGCTAAGGTGCCAGCCACATACACTAGAGCTGGCAGGTTCGAATCCAACCCGAGCCTGCCAAACAACAATGGCAACTACAACCAAAAAGTAGCGGGGCACCTATAGTCTCAGCTGCTTGGGAGGCTAAGGCAAGAGAATCACTTAAGCCCAGATATTGGAGATTATTATGAGCTGTGATGCCACAGTACTCTACGCAGTGTGACAGCTTGAGGCTCTGTCTCAAAAAAAAGCTATAATGTTAGAGGGAATGACAAGAGAGACAATTTTGATGTGTGCTCTTTACTTTCACTGTTAGTAGAGTTCTGCAAGAGAGTAGTTAGAGATTAAAGAAAATACAATTTTCAATAGCCGGGCGTCGTGGCAGGTGCCTATAGTCTCAGCTGCTTGGGAGGCTGAGGCAAGAGAATCAGGTAAGCCCAAGAGAGGGAGGTTGCTGTGAGCCATGTGATGCCACAGCACTCTACCAAAGCAGTAAAGTGAGACTCTGTCTCTACAAAAAAAAAGAAAAAGAAAATACAACTTTCCTAAGCAGATGTTACTCTGCCTGGGCTTTTTAATAATCCCATAAATTGAACCCAAAGAATATTCATAGTAATGGATTCAAGTATTTGACAAAAGAGGCAACATAATTTTAGATTGGGCTGAATTTAATTGCTCTAAGTGCGCTTATCAGAGATTTTTAACTTGACTGAAGTAATTAATTTTCTGCTTGATTGTGGAGAGCTGACATTACAGCATCCATATTAAAAAGGCCAAGCACCACTTTCTGTACTAACATGATTTAAGTTCCTGTTTCTCTGAAAGTTCCTGTTTTTCTGAAAGCGCCAGGATTCTTATAAATCACATGGTAGTTGTGTGCCATTAGGGACTTTCCGTTGCGGTCAGGTTGCTTGGAGACCTTGTGATGACAGCCCGAAGCTCCTTCCGCATTTCTCTGCCTGCATTTACCCTGGAGAGAGTTACAATAAATGAGACTTGATCAGACTCCTATCTTGTCTCCATTCTTGGCACCCCTTACCCCTTCCCGTTCTCACCCCTTCCTCCAGGTATCCCTGATTGACTGACCCACTGGCCGGGTCACGTGGCGCCCCAGCAGGGACCTGGATATGAAGGACAAGGTGAAGACCGCTACGAGATAGCCGCCTCAACTAGGAAAGAAGAGGACTACCTGCGTGGGAGCCTGCCACACTGGAACGAGGGCCTCAGTGAGTAGTAGCGATCATGGAGCAAGAAGTTAGTCAGCATGAATTGTTTGTAGAACAGTTAAGAGATGCACTTAAGACGCGAGGAGTAAAGGTAAAGATTAAACAGTTATTTCATTTTTTTGACTTCTTAAAAGAAGTCTGTCCCTGGTTTCCCCAAGAGGGAACAATTGATGAAAAGAGATGGAAGCGAGTTGGTGATGCCTTGAATGATTTTTACCATGCCGTTGGTCCCGAAAAGATTCTGGTTACTGCCTTCTCCTACTGGAATCTCATTAATGAGGTCATTAGTTGCCACAGTGTTTGTCCCACGGTGGCAGACGTCATAAAAAAGGGGGAGGAACTTTTACTCTGCCATAAAGAAAAGGATGTTAAATCCTCGGATCATTCCAATGATTCAATCGCCTCCGGGATGGCTGCGGGTGTAAATTGTCCCAGTAATCAAACTAATGATCAAGAAGATCTTATTTCACTAGAAAGTGATGAGGATCACAAGGAACCAAACCCCCCCCCCCCCTTGTCAGGCCAAAAGAAAAGCTAGACAACAAAGGGAAAGTAAAACAGCCCAAAAACATAGCCAAAGTCCTTAAGCCGAAAAGGAAACTTTACCCTGATCTGAAAGTTTTTAAGGTAGACACTGATGATGAACTCTCAGATGCAGATTGGGATGAATTGGAGGAAGAGGCTGCCAAGTATCGTAACCCAGATTGGCCTCCTCTTAAGACAAGGCCTCCCCCATACAGTTTATCGCCCTCCACGCCACCCATGGCTATGGCCGCAATAGATCCAAAGAAGAACCTCCAAAACAAAATTGAACACTTAAAGGAACAAATCAGGCTGGAAGAAGAGCACAAGGCTCTCATAGACCAATTGGAAAGGCTAAAAGTAGGCAAAACTGCCTGTAGAGACCAAAAGACTAGTGTTAATTCCCATCCCCCAGTTAGGGGCGCGTTAATAAAGAAACCTCCAACAATAATACCCATGGACATAGAGGAACATAAAGCGGTCCGGGTCACAGAAACCACAGACAATCAGGGTCAAGCATGGAGGCATCATGCTAGGTTCAATTTCCAAGTAATAAAAGAATTAAAAACTGCAGTAGCCCAATATGGAGCCACCGCTCCTTACACTTTAGCCATATTAGACTCTGTAGCAGAAAATTGGCTCACCCCAGGCGACTGGTGTACACTTGCTAGAGCGGCCTTATCTGGGGGTGATTACTTGCTATGGAAGTCTGAATATGCTGAGACTTGTAAAGAAACTGCCAGAAGAAATGCCCAGGCAGGAAATGGCTGGAACTTTGATATGCTTATGGGGGAGGGGAACTTCGCCAACAGTGACGCTCAAATGCAGTATGAACCTGGGTTATATGCACAGGTTCAGACAGCAGGAACGAAGGCATGGAGGAAACTTCCTGTAAAAGGAGATTTTAGCTCTTCCCTCACCGCAGTTAAACAGGGACCTGATGAACCGTTCTCTGAGTTCGTTCATCGACTCATGACAGCAGCAGACAGGATTTTCGGTAGCGCAGAAGCCTGGATCGATTTTGTTAAACAATTGGCTTATGAAAATGCTAATGCTGCATGCCAAGCCGCTATTCGGCCCTACAAAAAGAAAACAGATTTATCTGGATATATTTGCCTTTGTTCCAACATTGGCACTGCCTACCAGCAGGGGCTAGCGATGGCTGCTGCTTTACAGGGCTATACAGTCAAAGATTTTTTAGCCCAACAGACTAAGGGAAGATGCTTCAATTGCGGGGTATCAGGCCATTTCGCTAAAGATTGCAAAAAAGATAAACCCTTAAATACAAAGAGGCCGCCCGATGGTTACCTGAGAGATTGGTCAAACAAATAGATAACAACCTCATCGCTGAATCCAGGGAGTACGGTACCCCTGAGAACGCCCCTTCTGTTTTTTCCCCAGACTTAGACCATGATGGGGCTGCGCTTGCCAGTAAAAAGAATGATGATCCTTCCCCTACTTAACCTCTTGATGATGTCCATACCCTTTAGCCACGGAGGATTTGGCAACCCCCAAGATGCCCGGGCACACCTAAGGTACTTGGGAACCCTTGTAATTGCACAACCACACAGAACCATGCCCCCAACCAAGCTAGCGGTTTTACCACCCTTCAAACAACAGATTGTGGGAGTGTTGTGGCACACTTGGTTATGTATGCCCCCTCCTCTGGTACTGGCGCCACCCAAATGCGGATCTGTGTCAGGAAGCCCACGATTATCCCTCCCTCCGGAAGAAACCCTGGCCTCTGCCCTTGCAAGGAATATTTACAATCTGTGTACAGTAACTGCTATGACGGCCCCGTTCAACAATGTGTTGGCATAAATAATGTAACTTACTTTATGGCCATCATAAGTCATGAATATTCGGGATCATTTGGAGGTGACTGGGGCACTGTTCCTCGGGTTTTAGGAATATCCTCTAAACTTAGCACGTCCCCTTGCACAAGAGAACAGATAGGAAAAACAGTTTGCTGGAGTATGAATCCGCCCGTACATGTTTCTGACAGGGGTGGACCCCAAGATTAAGTAAAGCAAATTATTGTCCAAAAGAAAATTGAAACTATGACAAACCAACTGTTCCCCAAGTTAAGTTATCACTCCCTGGCTTTAACCAAAGGCAGAAATATTGATTTAGATATTCAAACTTTAGATATATTGGAAGCTACGCATAAGGTGCTTAATGCATCGAATTCACCTTTGGCTGAAGACTGTTGGCTGTGCCTCCAGTTAGGACAGCCAATGCCTGTTGCTATTCCCATTGATTCTTTTTCAAATAATTCTTTTTTGAATTTTACGGCTAAACAGTCACCACAACACTGCTTTCCTATCACACCTTTAAAGGTGCAATTTATTCATTCTTCAGCTTTTTGCATTATGTCAGTAAAAAATGATAGTTTTATTACTGATGTTGGCATCGCTCCTGTAACCAACTGTACTGAGTCCCTTACTATAAATCACTCCTTGTGCCCCCCAAATAATATGGTGTTTGTTTGTGGCTTTTATTTAGCTTACACCCTCTTACCTGCTAATTGATCAGGACTTTGCATTATTGCCTTCCTTTTGACGGATGTTGAAATTGTTGATGGAAAACAACCGATACCCATACCTTCTTTTGATTACCTGTCCGGCAGTGTTAAGAGGGCTATTCAATTCCTCCCACTGTTAGCCACATTAGAGATAACCGCTGGTATGACTACTGGCACTGCGGGAATGGGCATTGCAATGCATAAATACAATGACTAGGCAAAATTTATAACAGATGATATGCAGGCTTTATCGGGTACAGTTAGAGACCCCCAAGACCAATTAGATTCATTGGCCGAAGTGGTGCTACAAAATAGAAGAGGTTTAGATTTACTAACCGCCAGTCATAGAGGCATTTGCCTAGCTTTGCAGGAAAAGTGTTGCTTTTATGCAAACAAATTGGGCATTGTTCGAGACAAAAATCAAAAGACTGCAAGAAGATCTGGACAAAAGAAGAAGACAGCTGGCAGATAATCCGTATTGGAATGGATTGAATGGATTATTACCATATTTTCTCCCCTTTTTAGGTCCCCTCCTTGGCTTACTAATATTACTGTCGCTAGGACCTTTTCTTTCTGACAAAGTTATGGCCTTCATAAAACAACAAATTGATGCTATTAAAATGCAGCCCCTTCAGGTTCACTATCATAGATTAGACATGGCTGACAATGATGCATACAACGGGACTGGATAGTCAATGACGGGTAAAGGGAACCTCATGTCTCTGTGCTTAAAAAGCATATCCTACCAACCTAAGACAGAAATCCAGTCATTAGCTACTGGCATCTCTAAAGACGGGTAAGGAGGATGACAGGGCATGAACGGTTCCAACCTAAGACAGACACAGTCACCTCGCTCAACACTGAAACCCTAAAATAAAAGGATTTTATTTTGAAAAAATAAAAAAGGAGGACCTGTGGAGAGCTGACATTACAGCATCCATATTAAAAAGGCCAAGCACCATTTTCTGTACTAACATGATTTAAGTTCCTGTTTCTCTGAAAGTTCCTGTTTTTCTTTTTCTTTTTTCCTTTCTTTCTTTCTTTTTTTTTTTTTTGCAGTTTTTGGCCAGGGCAGGGTTTGAACCTGCCACCTGCGGCATATGGGGCTGGCACCCGAACCCTTTGAGCCACAGGCACCACCAGTTCCTGTTTTTCTGAAAGCGCCAGGATTCTTATAAATCACATGGTATTTGTGTGCCATTAGGGACTTTCAGTTGCGGTCTGGTTGCTTGGAGACCTTGTGACGACAGCCCGAAGCTCCTTCCGCATTTCACTGCCTGTATTTACCCTGGAGAGAGTTACAATAAATGAGACTTGATCAGACTCCTGTCTTGTCTTCATTCTTGGCACCCCTTGCCCCTTCCCATTCTCACCCCTTCCTCCAGGTATCCCTGATTGACTGACCCGCTGGCCAGGTCACTTGATTAGTTGGCTAAAGACTACTTTAACAGACAACCTCCTGTGCATTCAATAATTGGGATAGAATCAATAATATGATGGTTAATTTTATGTGTCAACTTGACTGAGCACAGGATGTCCAGATGTCTGGTTAGACACTATTTTTGGGTGTGTCTATGAGAGATCAACATTTGAACTGGTGGACTGACTAAAGCCAAGGTCCCTTCTTAGTGTGGGTGGGCACAATTCTGTCTGTTGAGGGCCTCAATAGAAAGAAAACAGGGCTGGTGGCTCATGCCTATAATCCTAGCACTTTAGGAGGCCAAGGCAGATGGATTGATGAACCTCAGGAGTTCACTTGAGCCCAAGGGTCTGAGGCTGCTGTGAGACTCTAGCTCTGAGACAAAGTGAGACTGTAGCTCAAGAAAAAAAAAGAAAAGAAAAGAAAGAAAAGAAAAGAAAGAAAGAAAGAAAAAACCCAAAAGGGCAGAGAAAAGTCAAATTCTCTCTCTGCCTTGAGTTTGGATATTGACCTTCTGTCCTTGATGTCTCTCATTCTCAAGGCTCAGGCTCAGACTGAAATCTACACTATTGGTTCTCTGGCTCTCAGACCTTCAAACTACACCACTGGCTTTCTTGGGTCTCTAGCTTGCAGTTGGCAGCTTGTGAGGCTTCTCAGTCTTCACAACCATGAGCCAAATTCCTTGTAATAAATCTCATTGTATTTTATATATTATATATAAAATAATTTTAGTATATATGTATGGATTATATATGCATATGTGTACAGTATATATACATACATTTATATAATATGGCAGGTCCTCAAATAACATCATCTTATTCAATGTCATTTTGTTATAAAGATGAGGGGAAAAAACTCAATTCCCAGGAGGCGCCTGTGGCTCAGTGTGTAGGGCACCAGCCCCATATACCGAGGGTGGCAGGTTCAAACCCAGTCCCAGCCAAACTGCAACCAAAAAATAGCCAGGCATTGTGGCGGGCGCCTGTAGTCCCAGCTACTTGGGAGACTGAGGCAAGAGAATTGCCTAAACCCAGGAGTCGGAGGTTGCTGTGAGCTGTGTGATGCCATAGCACTCTACTGAGGGCAAAAAAGTGTCTCTACCCCCCCCAAAAAAAGAAAAATCAATTCCCAACCAGGGGCACTGTCAGTGTGGAGACTGAACACTTTCCTCATGTCCACATAGGTTTTCTCTAGGTACACAAGTTTCATTTCACATCCCAAAGATATGTATGTTTGTCGAGAACCAGAGCAGGGAAGGGGAGCAAACCAGAGTGGAATTAGTAGGGACTGAGAAAAATACAGCATAAGAGAAGACATAGTGGGTGGCGCCTGTGGCTCAAAGTGGTAGGGCACCGGCCCCATATGCCGGAGGTGGTAGGTTCAAACCCAGCCCTGGCCAAAAACTGCAAAAAAATTAAAAAAGAAGAAGAAGAAATAAAGATGTAAATAAATCTTTTAAAAAAAAAAGAGAAGACAGAGAAACAAAAAATGGGATTCTGGAGGTCAGACTGAATGGATGGCTGCAGCCAGTCCTAAAGCCCCAAGTCAGCTTTATTTTATAGTATCTGTACAGGATAATCCAGGAGGAAGTAGCATAAACAAAAGACACAATTTTGGTCTTATAGTACAATTGTAAATGTAAATAACTTTAATAAAGACAAATCATCTTGTTAATGGTTTCTACTCAACTTCGTTAGCATATGACAAGAAGTAAGAAGGGAAAGATCACGAGGATCTCTGCATAGTTAACTAGACAGAGAAAGGGCTACGTGACTTCTGGCAGAGGGAGCACAAAGAAAGGAATATGGTTGTTTCAGGAATGGAGGAGAAGTAGTTGGGGGTTAATTCTCTGAATGTTCCCCAGGCTGTGGGGGCCCTGCTGCCTTACAGCCCGCTCTCCACACATGTTAAGTGAATTGGCATGTCTCAATTGTCCTAGTGTGAGTGAGCATAGGTGTGCATATGCAAGTGTGGCTGCAATGGAATGGACTGTCCATGGCTGGTTTACACCTTACACCTTGTGCTGCCAGGACTCTGAACTGGAATAATTGGGTAAGTATTTATCTTATTTACTTTTATTAATCTCTCTTAAATATACATATAGCTTATAGCTTACATTTATTTCAATGTTTATTTAAGATTTGAAGTGTTTTGCATCTATTTTTTTTTTTGAGACAGAGCCTCAAGCTGTTTCCCTGGGTACTGTGCTATAGCATCACAGGTCACAGCAACCTCCAACTCCTGGGCTTAAGTGATTCTCTTGCCTCAGCCTCCCAAGTAGCTGGGACTACAGGTGCACGCCACAGTGCCTGGCTATTTTTTTGGTTTTAGTTGTCATTGTTGTTTGGCAGGCCCAGGCTGGATTCGGAACCCACCAGCTCTGGTGTATGTGGCTGGTACCTTAGCCACTTGAGCTACAGGCTCCAAGCCAAGTGTTTTGTATCTTTATTTAGAATTTTGGTGATGTTTCTGTGACCGGGAAATGTCTCTCTCCTCTTTTTTTTTGTTTTGAGACAGGGTCTCTGTTGCCCAGGCTGCAGTGCAGTGGCATCATAATAGCTCACTGCAGCCTCAAACTCCTGGGCTCCAGTGGTTCTCCTGTCTTAGCCTTCCTAGTAGCTGGGACCATAGGCACATGCCTCCATGCCCTGCTAATTTTTTCTATTTTTGGTAGAGATGGGGTCTCACTCTTGCTCAGGTTGGCCTCCAACTCCTGGCCTCAGGTGATCCTTCCACTTCAGCCTTATAGATATCACCTTCCAAACCTGGCTGAGGAATTTAACTCTGATTTAGTATCAATTAGCCTATGGTAAAATTGGTTTCATTATATATTGTTTTGCTTAACGTTGCAGTTTTGAAGAACCTCTCAATGATTTTAAGTGAGAACTTACTGTGTCTATACATATATAAATTTTAAGTATACATATATATGATATAAACATTATACAGGGTGGCCATAAAGTTCATGTGCAATTTAAAATAGTAAACTAACTAAACTAAAATAGTAAACTAACACAAACTTTATGGGCACCCTGTATGTATTCTCATATTTCTCTGGCGATCCCTAATACAGATATGTGTATGTGATAATAGGCTAAACTAAATGAAGCTGACATTCCAGAAATTGCTTGGTTATGTGAACTAAGGGAAGAAATCCCAAGACATAGATGGAAGCCAGCTATAACAAGTTTGTTTTCCACCTAGTGCTTCCAGAAAATTTCAGAGTTTGATGTTTACTACACTTTTGAAATTAGAGGACATCACAGCAGAGCATAATTATTTGGAAAATGCAGGGGTGATTAGGATTAATGAGATTAATGAAATTCTAGCAAGTGGGCTAGAAAAGTCCTGAAAGAAAAAGATACATAAAATCATTGGGGAGTGTTTCTTTTAGAGAATAATTGTAGCATTTATCCTAGTCCAAGAAGCAAAGAGGAAACAAGCCAAATTCCAATACATAACTGACCTTTTCACGTACAGTACTTTATAATAGAGCTTTACCAAAAAATATATATATATATAAATAATATACATATATAATATAAAAATTATATATGTATATTATTTATATATAATTTTTATATTATATATTATATATTATATATATATTTATATATATATATAATACATATATATAAAATAGAGCTTTACTCTCCAAACTTTATTTTGCATCCCAATCAGTAAGCTTGATGCAGCTCCTTGGGGTGGCGCTTGTAGCTCAAAGGAGTAAGGTGCTGGCCGCATATACTGGAGGTGGTGGGTTCAAACCTGGCCCCGGCCAAAAAAAAAAAAAAAACTGCAAAAAAAAGAAAGCAGCCCCTTCTAATTCTAAAAAATACTTAGATCCCGGTGCAGTGGCTCATGCCTATAATCCTAGCACTCTGGGAGACTGAGGCAGGTGGATTGCTTGAGCGCACAAGTTTGAGACCAGCCTGAGCAACAGCGAGACCCCATTGCTAAAAAACAGCTGGGCATTGTGGTGGGCACCTGTAGTCTCGCTACTTGGGGGGAGGGCAAGAGAATCACTTGAGCCCAAGAGTTTGAGGTTGCTGTGAGTTATGACACTACAGCACTCTACCAAGGGTGACAAAGTGAGACTCTGCCTCAATAAATAAATAATAAATGAATAGATAAATAAATAAAATAAGAAATACTTATGGAGATACTATAGAATTTTCTCCATGATTATCCCCTTCTCAGGTTGCAACAGTTTCTGGCCAGGGAAAAGAAGCCAGAAATGACAAAATGGGAACAGGATGAACTCATTTTAGATGAGCAACCCCTGGGGGTAGCCTTGTTCCAGGCAAAACCAGTAGAGAGGAGACATTACTCCTGCCCACCTCTAACTAGGGAGAACCAGCCTGGCCCTCCTGAATGCTTTTTGGGGAGTTCTCTACACTCAATCTGTAAAAGCATACGTGGTGCAGAATATTGGTGTTATTAGGACACAGGACAGTCTTTAAGATACTCTTGGAAGATACGGGCTTAGCCATATTTTAGCCATGTCTTTCATGTGCCCTTGATGCTCCTCAAGGCATCCTAGAAGCCTCAGATGTGAAGGGAATTTAGGAATTCCCTGGAGTATTGGGGCTCAGCTTCTCCTTGGCTCTTTCATTGTTCAAGTAAGAAATAAGAAATACAAATATCATCACCTATATTCTAAAATGGTGGAAGAATAAGATCACCAGGGAACATTATGGTGGCTTAAAGGTACACACGTTAATGTATCTAAACTAGAGACACAATCACTTTTTTTGGCTAATTCTCTGCAGCCTGTAATCTGTAGTGAAATAGAGACAATGTCCCCCCCCCCCCCCCGCCCCCCGTGCAGCCGTAGGCCACCCCCCCACACCAATTGCACCATTTTTAAAAAAAACAAAATAAAAACAAAATTTTTAACACCCCCCAACAGGATCACAACAAAATAAAAATCCAAGAAAAAGCGATATAACTTTAAACAC
>CAUYPK010082214.1:0-11799 GCA_963574355.1 Loris lydekkerianus
CGTCTCTGGCTGCCCTTCGCCCGCTCGTACGCTCGCTGCCTGCCTCCCCCCCCTCCTCCTTCCTTCCTTTCTTCCTTCCTTCCTCCTTCCTTCCCTCTCTCCCCCTTTCCTTCCTTACTTCCTTTCTGCCGTCCTTCTTTCCCTACTTCCTTCTCTTCTTCCCTCTCTCATTTCCTTCCTTTCTTTCTTCCTGCTCTCCCTCTCTCCTTCCCTCTCTCCCCTTTCCTTCCTTCCTTCCTCCATTCCTTCCTTCCCTTTCTCCCTCCCTTCTCTACTTTCTTTCTCTTCTGCATATTTAACTATCCATTTTCATGCTTCATGGGTTCCTTTTTTCTACTTTAAAACACAAACGTTTAGCACCTATAAGTGTTCCTGTGTATGTAAACATGTGTATAAGCAACAAAGCCATTTTCCTCAATTTGAGAGAAACGACAATTTTTTCCCATCTTTCCAACATCCTGTGGCTCAAAGGAGTAGGGCACTGGCACCATATACCAAAGCTGGTGGGTTCAAACCCAGTCCTGGCCAAAAAACTAGTAAATCCTCATGAAGTGAAGTGTAATACAAATCAGGATAGTAAGCCACCAGCACACAGGGCTGTTTGCTGAAACAGCAGCTACCGTTGAATGAGGGCTGACTCCGTGCAAGGTGCATTTGTCAAACATCAGTACCAGAAGTTCAAGGCGTACTCCCATCACATCCTATCACCACTTCTTGGAATCATCAGCAGTTTCCAGAACACCGCACAGACATAAGGCTGAATCTGCTGACATTTGCATAAGGCACCATGAGATATAAATTGAACTTTCTCAGAGCACTGGGGTGTGAGGTTATGGGTTGCTGTTTTCACTGGGGACCCAGGAAGGAACGTATAAGTTGACTCATAAAATCTTCTGTGTTTACCTGGATGGAGTTGAAACACTTTCTTCTAAGTAAAGTATCACAAGAATGGAAAAACAAGTATCCAATGTATGTTGAAGTGTTTCGCCCCAACAGAGGTCACACTATTGGCAAGAAATGACCTCTCCCAGTTATCACAGGTGCCAAACATGAGGGTCTGATGGACTTGCACACTCAAGTTTGGTTCTTTTTTTTTTTGAGACAGAGTCTCACTTTGTTGCCCTCAGTAGAGTGCTGTGGTGTCATCGCTCACAGTGACCTCAAACTTGTGGGCTTAAGCAATTCCCTTGCCTCAACCTCCCGGTAGCTGGAACCACAGGCACCCACCACAATGCCTGGATTTTTGTTGTTGTTGTTGTTGTTTCCATTGTTCTTTAGCAGGCCCAGGCCAGGTTTGAACCCTCCAGCCCCAGTGCATGTGTCCGGTGCCCCAACCACTGAGCTACAGGCACTGAGCCTCATCTTTTGTTCTTAACAATGAATCTAGTAAAGTAGGGTGCCTAGATGGCTGGTAAGACATTATTTCTGGATGTGTTTAGGAGAGTAGTTCTGAAAGATATTAGAATTTATATAGGTAGACTGAGTAAAAAGTTTCTTTACCAATGTGAGCCGCTGACATTCCATCCACTGAGGACCCAAAGAGAACAAGAAGTTGGTGGAAGGATCAATTTTCTGTCTCTTTCTCCTTCAGCTGGGACCTGGTCTTCTCCTGCCCTTAGAGTCCAGAGTTCCCAGATCTCACACCTACAGCTTTGGACTGAAAGTTGCACGACCCTGTTCTCAGATCTTCAGACGCTGGCTGAATTGGCATACCAGAATTTTTGGACTCTAGCTGTTAGATAGCAGATTGCCAGAGTTTAGGGGACTTCATAATTGTGTAGAGCCATAATTGTGCCAATGGTCAGAATAAATTTTTTCTTATATAGTTACAGAATTGGTTCCAGTTCAGCGAAGAACACTGACTGATCCATTCTACAAGCTCTGTGATGCCAAAAATCTGTGATACCAAAACCCTGTTAGTGTGCAGAGTATGATACTGTATAGACGTGACACAGGGCAGACTGATTCTGTTTCCAATTAGCCCCTGGAAAAGGCTTAATTCCTCTAGTCTTAGAACCATATTGTGAGTAGGAAGCCTACAAAGTATAAGGAGTTTTAAGGTTAGAGGGACCCTGATCAGTTCTAAGGGTGGAAACAGATTCTAGCACATTGGCTGACAGCATTGTCATTGCAAATAAAAGGGCTAGAAAACAGATGCCCACCCAGTAGTCCAGGCAATCAAGATGCCCACCCAATGAGGCTGGTGAAAACGGGGACAGCAAGAGGGAAGAATCATTGCCCTGGAATTCTGTTTCTTGACCCTGCAGTGGGACCATACGTGTTACACAGCACAAGTGCAACAGGGATGTTGAATGCCTTTTCTCCATGGTCAACCTTGGTTCTATCATTACTTGAGGAATACACTTCAAGGATGCCAGAGGCTTAGGGTTAAAATCCACACAACACCCTGGGTGAGACCATCTCTATTATAAGGTAGATAAAATAAGAGTTACATTTGCAATGTTTATGAATGAAGTTTCTGTAACTACACTATCATGAGAGTGGAAGTGTTTAATAGCAGGCAGTTCTGAAATTAGATCTACATTTATCCCCACATGGGATTGTTCATTATTTTGACACAGTTGATATAAAGAAGTCTGTACTAAATCTGTCATTATATTTAACTTCTTGATGCTTCCTACTGTGCTCTGTATTCAGGAATTTATCATCCTGCATGCTAAAATTATTTACAGAATTAAGAACCTGCTGTGTGTGTGTATAACTATATAGTTGTGTTTGCATGTGTGGATGTGGTGTGAGTCTGTTTGCTTTCCTTGTATTTTTCCATAATTTGCTTTAGAATACAGAGTGAAATGGACATTCCAGAGAAACACATGCTGTCAAATTTATATTTATATATATTCTTTACTTCAACAGACGTAGGAGGAACAGATAAAGTTTTGCTACAAGCACATATAGTACAGTGGTAAAGTCTGAGGTGTACGTTGAATTTAATAAGTCTTCTTACAATAACAATAACAATAAAGACCACAGACTAAGTGGACCTCCTACAGAATGGAAGAAAATATTTGATACTATATGTCCCCACATCAGTAATATTCAGAATCAACAAGGAACTCAAACAACTCAGCAAGAAAAAAAACAAATAACCCCATGAAACTGTGGGCAAACTCCACAAGCAGATTTAAAAAAAAAGAAACAAAAAAAAAAAACAAGATTTACAAAGGGCTAACAAACATGTAAAATAATGTCCAATGTCACTAGGCAAATGTATATTTCTGTAAAGTCCACAACTTTAAGTTGTATGATAAAGAAAATAATAAATGTACTGGAGTTTAATGCAGATTTTATTATGATTGAGTGGGTGAATACTATATATTCTTTATTTATTTAAAATGATTTATAAAACACATAACACATGAAAGGATGAAATTCTAAAAGCCACTTGATTGTAAACATTATCTTGCATTTGGAGAACGTGTTCCTGTTGTTCGTTAAGTGACCTTACAAACTTCGCTGGGGCAATGGTGGGGTGTTGATTTTTCTCCCCTTCTGGGGTTTGCTTAGTGTGAATCCTTAAAGGGCAGGAAGGAAGAATTGGACTGATTAATACTATAGGGAACTATCCCCTCCTGGTCAGTACACAGGGCAGTGTCCCAGAAAAGTGTCTTTGGCAGGTAAAAGAGTTCCCAATTCATACTGAACTCTAGTGGCACAACACAATGATACCAAAATTACAAAGCAAATTCAAGTTTTCCTATGGTCCCTATGGTGTTAAAACATTTATTCTTGAGCCTTCAGGAATTTACTGCCATTCAAGTAAAAGGGCAAGGATTTGATTTTCTGGAGAAAAGGGAGGGGGAAGGTAGTTTACCATTTTGTAAGAGAAACATATTCACGTTATGGGTAACGCTGAGAGTTTGGCTTCAAAGAGATGATGAAATAATTTTTAACTGTATCTGTCCACACAGGATATTGAGAGATATCTATCCAAAAGAAAAAAATAATAATAAGGGCAGTTATACTAGATGGTATATCGCAGCTGTACTTGCAATCGCTGAGATGTAGAAACAACCTAAATGCCCACCAACCCAGGAATGAATGGATTAGCAAGCTGTGGTGTGTGTACAGCATGGAATACTGTTCAGCCATAAGAAAGATGGAGACTTCACACCTTTGGTATTAACCTGGATGGAGTTGAAGCACATTCTTCTTAGTTAAGTATTGCAGGAAAGAAATGCAAGTATCCAACGTTCTCAATTCTACTAGGAAGGCAATAGACAATCAAATACATACCCACGAAAAAGAAAAATTTCGTTCAAGTTGGGTGGAGGGGGGAAGAGGGAGAGGCGGGTAGGGAAAGAGGGAGGGGGATGGGTGAGCTGCCCGTTACTGGGCACGAGGTAAGGGTACATGGCACACCTCTCGGGGGCAGGACACAACCACAGGAGGGTTTCTACCCACCATATGCAAATATTGTAACTTAGCTGTTTGTGCCCTTACACTAACCTGAAATAAAAAAGATTAAGCATCGCCTAATGAGCTGCATCCTACTAACGTTTACATTTTCAAAGTGCCGCTGTTACAGATGTGCTGAGCACATCTTATCCTTCCATGTGGGCCAGGATGACATTACCTGATTTCTTCACAGGAAAGCTCTTTTTTTTTTTTTAATGTATTTATTTTTTGAGACAGAGTCTCACTATGTCACCCTTGCTGGAGTACCGTGGCATCGCAGCTCACAGCAGCCTCCAACTCTTGGGCTTAAGTGATTTTCATGCCTCAGCCTCCCAAGTAGCTGGGACTACAGGCCCCACCACAATACCCAGCTATTTATTTATTTATTTGTAGTTGTCATTGTTGTTTGGGCTCGAACCTGCCAGCCTGGGTGTTTGTGGCTGGCACCCTAACCACACCTGCAGGAGCTGAGCCCAAAGGAGGAAAGCTTTTGTTTTGCAGTTTTCTTTTTTGTTTTTGGCCAGAGCTGGGTTTAAACCCGTTACCTCCAGCATATGGGGCCGGTGCTCTACTCCTTTGAGCCACAGGCACCGTCCAACAGGAAAGCTTTTTAATATACTTCACTTTAACACTTCATGGGAAATATGAGCAAAGTATAAGCATGTGAATTATCTAAAGGATTACCTTAGGAATTGCTTTAAAATGAAGTGATCATATGGTGGATTATACAGTATGTATCAAGGTCATGTCTAAATGGTAGACGAAGGCACTGTTTAAAAGAAAAATTTTTAACCAGATATATCCATATGTAGTATGATTCCTTAAATATCAGCACAACAGAAATCTGAATGTAGAGACTTTTAAGCAAGACATAGATACATTTCACTTATCATCATATATATATTTATTTAATAAAATATTGTGTGTTCTCAGTTCAAGTAAGATAAAGCAACTCTAGAAACTAAATATTGCAACTGGTTTAAATTGATGTAGGTGACTATTGTAGAATTTCATTAAAAGGAGATTAAGGGATTTTTCCATGTGAAATATAAAAGAAGAAATGAACGTCTGGATGATTGGGGGGGGTGGCGGAATAAACCTCCATACAAAGACATGGTTCTGCAGAGAATATGAATGAAATGTATCAATTTAGAACTTTCTGATAGCATTAAATATCTCAGGAATGAAAGATGAATTCAGTCTTTTTACTCAGAAGTGATAAAAATCTGGCGGGGAGAAAAAAGTTCCTTCTTAGTTTCCGTAGACTCAACCCTATCATTCATGTTTCAAAGACGGTTTCACAAAAATAATTAATAACAAAATGGGAGGAAGGTGTCCAGGGAGTTCCTTTCTTGACTGCTCTGCATTATAAAGAGAGCATTTCCAATTTAAAAGCACAAGCAGTCAAAGCCTTGTCAGTTCAGATAATTGCTGAGTTTTGCCCAAAGTTTTAGTGGAAAAGAAAAGTCAAGAGAGATAAAAAGCCACAGTTACATTATTAACTAAATGAATGTCTTGGGATGTACGTATTCTCGGATGAACTGGGTGTCTGAAGTGGAACTTATTCCAAGAGGGAAAAAAAGTACAAAAACAAACTAGACTCTCTCTCCATCCTGTTGTTTTGGGTTTTTTTTTTTGTTTGTTTGTTTTTTTTTTTTTTTTTTTTTGGTCATTGTTGTTCTTTTTGGGCTAACACTTACTTTGTCTTCACAGAAATGGACACAATGACATTTGCAGAAGACAATAGAGACAGCTGGTGATGCAGAGATGCATTTTGTTCAAAGAAGAAACTGTAAAAACTTTTGTGCTAGAAAATAAAATAGAGTTTATTTTGAAGCATCCTGCTTTTCCCTGGATATCTTATTATTGACTGGATTCTATCTCTTAGCCATCTATCCTTTTGAATAGTTGGCAATCCTGAATGTAGTTATGTTATCAAATTTATTTTTCGGGATGGTGGGGTCATTGCACTTTTGCAATGTTATTTTCTGAGATCTGTGGGACTTCTTCCTGTGAAATCGTGTTGCTGAAGTGATGGTTTTGTAAAATTCTTTTGATTTGGGGGGAAGGGGCGATGAGAAGTCAGAAAAATAAGAGACTGATGGATTCCATAAAATTTGTAATAGAGAGAGCCTTGTGTCCACCTCTCTGATTCTAATAAACCGTTGTCAAATAAATCATCAGGGCAATCATCGTAGCCCTGACACATAGACAGATTTCTACTCTGTGGACAGTTGTTGAAGTTATTCGTGCTTTTCAGAAACATACATTCTAGAAATGATCCTATGTTAAGTACAGGAAATAACAAGCATTGAGATTACTCTCTGTATTTTTAGCTAACAGCCCTCTTCTCTGCCCCTTATCCTAATAAAGTCTAGAAAAAAAGGGGGGTTCAAAGTTTTCCAGGCTTTTTTTCCACATGTTGACAACTTTCTTACTAGAAAGATTCATCCTAATTGCTTTTATTCCCTCTAGTTCTTCCTCATTTCTTCCCAACACATAAAGCGGCTTCCAAACAAAATATTCTAACACAACAGTGTCTGAACTCTAAACTGGTCTACCTCTCAGATCAGAGCCCTCTAGGCTTTTGTCTTGGTCAATCCAGCTAAAAAGTATTCACTTCTGCTCTTTCTCAACCTTAAGCTTTGGTGTTCATTGATTCTCTGTCTTGTTTTTGGATTCTTTATTACTTTGTCTTAACTTTACTCTGCGTGAGTTCCTTCTGAAGCGTATTTGTAGGTATAGATAGACAGATGAGATGGATAGATGGATAGATAGATGGAAGAGATGGATGAATGGATAGATAGATAGATAGATAGATAGATAGATAGATAGATGATATGTATGTATGTATGTATGTATGGATGGATGGATGGATGGATAGATAGATGGAAGAGATACATGGATGGATGGATAGATAGATAGATAGACAGATAGATAGATAGATAGAAGATATGGATGGATGGATGGATGGATGGATAGATACATGGAAGAGATGGATGGATGGATAGATAGATAGATAGATAGATAGATAGATAGATAGATAGATAGATAGAACAAATAGACAAATGGATCTTATGACAGGTAGATGAGAGATATATAAATGATTGATAATGATAGATTATAGATAGATCTACAATTCTGGGTATGCAGGCATTTTTTCTTTGAAGAATTATTTAAATCATTAAGATAGTAAGCAAGGAGTGGTTGAGATTTTAAACATGATGAGAACACAAAGATTGGTGGAAATAGGGCCAATGAAGACATCTCACTTAATATAATGTCAACAGTTAGATATGCAGAAAAGAAAAGGAATTTTCTGAGACTTGTCCCAACAGTCAGTTTCATGAAAACACAATCCAGAACATAATTCCATGAGAAGGGGATGGTGCAGGATACCTGAATTCATCAGGGTTTGAGCAAAGTACAAACTCACATTATTGACAAGATAAAATGCCATGTGCTTTCTTAACTGCAAACAAATGAAGGGAACAGAATAACCCCTGAATAAGTGGTAAATGGAAGGTTTTTCTTTTTTTCTTTTTTTCTTTTTTTGGGGGGGAGTCAGGGACATAAAGTATTGCCTGTCCCTTAAATTTAGTGTGTGTGAAGCTTTAATCAAACTGCCTGTTCTACTGTAATAATATCAGCAGTGTTCTTTAAACATCTTGAGTGAGTTATAATGTACACATCTTACAACTCACCCATTTTAGGTATGTATTTCAAAGATTTTTAGTACATTGCAGAACCATGAAAATTTAATTACACATTCAGTAGCACTTAGAAAATCGTTTAAAAGCAAACTCCCAGATTTTCGCATTAAAAGATCTCTATAGAGGGTAGACTTCCGGCAGTATTAGAGGAATGATTTTGATGTTCAACACTAAATAAACAACTAACTATATTATCTGAATAATAAGTGTGTGTGTGTCCAAGGAGCAGATAAAAGTATAAAATGGAGGGCGGCATGTGTGGCTCAAAGGAGTAGGGCGCCAGCCCCATATGCTGCCCCATAGGTGGCAGGTTCAAACCCAGCCCAGGCCAAAGACTGCACACACACAAAAAGAAAATGTAAAATGGATAAAGTATCAAATAAACCATGGTAGCACCTGACATGTACAGAACACTCCTCTGGACACACAGATTTCACCTCATTTGATTCTCAAGGCCAGATATTGTATGGCTTAAGAATTACAGCTTGTTGTGGTAAGAACAATTCCAATTTCATATAATTACGTAATTGTGTAGTGAGGACAAAAAAAAAAAAACAAATTATAATAAAGTTTTCCCTTGCTGTCTTTGCATAGTATGACTATAAATCAGAGACAATGTCATGTTTGATTTTATTTGGAACTCGTGTTCCCTTTCCCCAAACTCAAGAGGTCAAAACATTTTATCTCATCTGAGTCAGAGTTGCTATGTCTTCATAGAAAAATGCTTCGTGGTTAATATTTAGAAGTCCACTGAAGATTCAGCACCTATAGCACCGTGGGTATGGCACCAGCCACATATGCCAAAGCTGGTGGGTTCAACCCTGGCCCAGGCCCGCTAATCAACAATGACAACTCCAACAAAAAATAGCCAGGCATTGTGGTGGGCACCTGTAGTCCCAGCCACTTGGGAGGCTGAGGCCAGAAACTTGCTTAAGCCCAAGGGTTGGCAAGGCTGCTGTCTCAAAAATAAATAAATAAAATGAAATGAAATACAATAAAAATCTACTGAAAATACTGTGTATATTAAGTATTCATGATATTTCAGAATTATCAACATATTTTATAATTCAGATGCTTTCCCAATTTAATGTTCAAATATTGTGTTACATGGGAATCACAGAATGTGATAAACATCTATGTATGAAAAGATAGGGTTCATGCTTGCAACTTTTGCTTTCAAAATGTGTCATGCCTAAGATTTGAAAGTTGGAGGTCACATTGATGTAAAACTCACTCTCACATTACAGGGCTCATGCCACCAGCTCCATACCCAAATGAAATCAGTGAAACAGAAGACTACTCTAATGAGAGGACAGAGCTGTTCTCCAAAACTGAAACTAGAAAATGACAGTGGTGCAAGGATTACGGTGTTTCACAGATGGGAACTTGTTCACTCCCCAAAGTGCATAAAAGTATCACTGGGTTATGAACAATTGGAGCCATAAGCCAAAAAGGTTCCTCAGGACATAGATGGGGAGACGCTCCCCAAAGGCTTCATGGGGTAGCCAAAGGATTCAGCCAAATTGGCTCAAGATATCTTCTCCACTCCTTTACAAGTTAAAACTGTTCGTGAGAGCCTTTCAGACTGCATGGGACCTGCTCTCCTAAGACAAGTGTAACGAGGAGCTTGGTTGGTTTCCTTGGTAACAAAGAGTACAATAAAAGAAAGCATGGAGTTGACAGATTCTCGTGAAGTTTTACCAAACTAAGGTAGAGGTCTGCATTGCTTCATGAATAAAGAGATACTCAAGTTGAACATGGATATGGAAAAGTGAGAGAACACCACGGCTGGTGACTGACTTTACCGCACACCTTTGGCATCATTCACTGGGAAAATGTGGGCTTCCCAAGCAAGAAGATTTGACCTGCCATGCCATAGCCAAAGAACCCAAAAAAACATGTCCAAGCGTTTCCTTGATCAAGTGATCCTTGATCCCCTAATTAGAGGTTCCTCATTGCTCTGTGAGTACAGAACATCCATACAGAAGTAACTCTTGACGGGAACGAGTGCCCTCACCCTAGTTTGTGGGAGGACAACTTGTGAGATGGAATCACAATTGTGTAGCCTTGATGAACTTTAAATTACTCATCTGTTTAACCAGGAGCATGGAGGAATTCTTCTCAAAAATGATTTAAATTTCCCATGTCGTTTCCTACAGTCTGGATTCACTTTGTCAACATAAAGGAGCATGTTCTTCTTAGCAAAGTATTTCAGGAATGGAAGAAAAAGTATCCAATGTACTCAGCCCTACTATGAAGCTAAATTATAGCAGCACATGAAGGCTATAACTCAACTATAGCAGAAGACTATGGGTAAAGGGCCAAGGAAGGGGAAGGGAGGAGTGGCGTTTTGGTGGAGGGAGGGTAATGGGTGGGGCCACATCAATGGTGCATCTTAGAATGGGTACAGGTGTTTGCAGTAATGTACACAGCTATGATTTAACAACAACAACAATAATAATAATAATAAAAAGAAAGCAAGGAAAAAAATAAAAATTAAAAAAAAATGTTATAAAAAAAAAAAACCACTTTGAGATACCATCTAATTCCAGTAACATTAGCCCACATCACAAAATCCCCAAACCAGAGATGTTGGCATGCATGTGGAGAAAAGGTAACACTTCTACACTGCTGGTGGAAATGCAAACTAATACATTCCTTTTGGAAAGATATCTGGAGATCACTTAGGGATCTAAAAATAGACCTGACATTCAATCCTTCAATTCCTCTACTAGGTATATACCCAAAGACCAAAAATTACTTTATCACAAATATATTTTGATCAGAATGTTTATTGCAGCCCAATTCATAATTGCTAAGTCATGGAAAAAGCCCAGGTGCCCATCGACCTATGAATGGATTACTACATTGTGGCATATGAATACCATGGAATATTATGCAACCTTAAAGAAAGAGGGAGACTTTACCTCTTTCATGTTTACATGGATGGAGCTGGAACATAGTCTTCTTAAGAATGTATCTCAAGAATGGATGAGGGGGGAAAAAAAAAAAAAGAATGGACGAAGAACTATTCAATTTACTCAGCCCAATTATGAAACCAATTTATAAATACTCACACTTCCTTTTTTTTTTTCTTTTTTCTTTTTTTTCATTATAGATAAAAATATGCATCATAGATGTGGCCCAACCCCTCACCCTCCCTCCACCAAAACCTCCCCCCTCCCTTCCCTTCCTTGGTCCTTTCCTCATAGTCTTGTGGTATAGTTGGGTTATAGCCTTCATGTGAAAGCTATAGTTTAGCTTCATAGAAGGGCTGAGTACATTGGATACTTCTTCTTCCATTCCTGGGATACTTTGCTAAGGAAAATATGTTCCAGCTCCATCCATGTAAACATGAATGAGGTAAAGTCTCCATCTTTCTTTAAGGCTGCATAGTATTCCATGGTATACATGTACCACAATTTACTAGTCCATTCGTAAGTCGATGGACACTTCAGCTTCTTCCATGACTTAGCAATTATGAATTGGGCTGCAATAAACGTTCTGGTACAGATGTCTTTGTTGTATTGTGACTTTTGGTCTTCTGGGTATAAACCTAGTAAAGGAATTATAGGATCAAATGGCAGGTCTATTTTTAGGTCTCTAAGTATTCTCCAAACATCCTTCCAGAAGGAACATATTAGTGGGCATTCCCACCAGCAGTGTA
>CAUYPK010082215.1:0-25175 GCA_963574355.1 Loris lydekkerianus
TCCCCAAAACTTTTATTTTTTAACAGCTATTTAAACACAAGCGGAGGGGGGAGGTGTGCTCGGGGTATGAGAGGGTGGGGAATTCCCGGAGCAGGTGTGGTAATCCAATGGTCAGGATGTTCGTTTCGCCTAGGGCAGTAATCTTCCAAGCACCTGACTTAAGCAATAAGTTTCCATGGTGAGCTTGCTCTTAAGTATTGGCTCCCGGCATGACTCGGTGGGCATCCCCAGTGCAGGGAAATGACTGGTGGCATTGACAACATCCATTAAAGCTCTGCAACAAGGAAGGAAAACAGCTGATGTGACAGGGACGCTGTAATCAGTTAGCCTAGTAACAAGACTGTTCCCAACAGGGAAAGTCATTTCCAATAAATGCTGCACGAGAACTAGATCCTCAAATAATTGTCTGGACATAAGATCCTACAAGTCTCACTGTCAGGAGAGTTTTCTTCAAATTCAGGATGGTTTCATCTGGCTGACCCCAATTTCAAGGCATTTAAGTCAATTGGCACCCCTGTGTTGGGAGAAACAAAATCACTCCATGAATCATGTCCTGTCTTGTGCTGCTGGGCTGGACTCACCCGGAGCAATGCCAAGATACTATAATCCTGGGAGCCACAGGCTAGTTGGCTGCAGACTGCCCTTGACCACCTGGCTCAAGTTGGTGTGCAGCACCAAATGGTTATGTGGACCTGACCTCTGGCCTTGGTAACCATCAGGATGGCTAGGAGGCCATATTTTAGGTTTTCCATAGGTCCAAGCACATTGGACGAAGTCATTTGGTAAACCTGCTAATCTCCCACAGACGGATAATAATGGACAGACAAGCGCTGTTTTCCATTGTCAGGACCATGTAGCTTTGATCTCTGTACCATCTTTAGGCATTGAAGATGTGGTCTGACATACAGAGCCTGCAACGGTAGCTTCCAAGGTATTTCTTTTAATAAATTCTAATATGTCTCTCATGTATAATGTTGCTTTGCAAAATTGTGTGGCATTAGATATCTTAACTGCTGCACCAGGTAAACTTTGCCATCACTAAAAGCAATTGTTGTGCATATTTTCCAGATAATCCTGGCAACATAATTTAAGACCTGCAGGAAATGCATAAAGAAACAATTTCTCTTAATGGTTTTCTTCTTGGCTTAATTTGGGGGTTCATGGTCACAAAAGCTGTTATTAATATTTGGCTTCTTTCTTGTCATAGGTATCACTTCTTGTGTGCTTTGTGGCCTTCTCTTACAGCTAAAAAATAAATTTATACAACAGCTGACACAGGACACTCTCTCCCCCACACACAAAGGCTCAGGGACTAGTGCACAGAGCTTGTGAGATTGCATCATAGCTCACAGCAACCTCAAACTCTTGGGCTTAAGCAATTCTCTTGCCTCAGCCTCCCAAGCTCACCACAATGCCTGGCTATTTTTAGAGACAAAGTCTCACTCTGGCTCACGGTGGTCTCAAACCTATGAGCTCAGGTAATCCACTCGCCTCAGGTGTGAGCCACTGTGCCCAGCTCCCCGATCTTTTCTTCTATGAATTCATGTTAGCTGACAATATTTTCTAAAATTTTATCAAAACTTTCCTCACTTCTAAAGGAGATGACCCTGCATGCCAAAGTAGAAAATAAAGGAATTAAATGGGCATATCATGGGCAAAAATAAATTCTCACTGAAAACAAAGGAAAATGACACTTTGTAGAAAGGTTTTGGTTTCAAAGAAAATATCTCAGTGCATAATACATTCAACCTCAGTATTCACACGTCTATAAACATAAAGTTCTCAATCACGTTACTTACAAGTGATGACATCGGGATTTGTGGCAAGATGCTTCAAAGAAGGGAATGGTAAGAAACAAGCTGTATGTTAATTACATTTTCAAATTACTTCACGTAGGATGCCATCAAGAGAAAAAATAAGACCCTTTAGAAAATGACGTGAGAATGTAACTTTTTATTCACATAGAGTGTTAAGCACCCACTTTTAATGCAAAAACACTTGATGCAAACAACAGAGAAAAAATCCACTTAGTCCAACTCACTAAGAGGAGCCTGAAGCCCCAGGTGCTGGGCTCCGGTGCTGCTCTGATTCCCTGCCACTACCTGTCACACCCAGGAGGGATGAGGATAAGAGTCTAGTCTGCCTGGCTCAGTGCAGATCCAGCCTTACTTGGAGGCACAACTGAAATGAGGGACCCAGCAAAGACAGTCACATGAGGAAAGGCATGTTCTATGTTCCCATGTGAATTCAGACAGTCGCAGCAGGCGTGGGATTCTCGGTCAGGGAACCAGGTGCCCAGCAAGCCTAGGTCTGCCCCGGCCCTCACCAGTCAGTCTTTATGAGACATGCTACTTCATGGTCTTACTGCTTGTATCAGCAGCTACACAAGAAAATTAATTGCTACCCCTATATCAGAAGTTTTCCCCCCAAAAGATTAACAGATTACTTCAAACTTATTTGTTAAATACCATGTAGCGGTGTATCCATTATTTATAGTCTCTAAATTAAAAGCGTCTATGGAGGTGGGTAAGATAATATTTATTCATTTTAAAACATACATATGCACACAGAAAGCCATTGCCGCCCACTCATACATACATATATCCCTATTCGTATGTGACTAAGTCAGATCCTTGTAAAGACAGATTAACCTTAAACCAAAGAAAGGAATATTTTTGGTTCAGTATCTTCAGCCCCAGTTTGAAAAATCTTTTTCTGGTGGTTCTGCCCAGGTTCTAGCCAGATATGATCTTTAAGTCTCAACTTGAGCTACTAGTAAATGATTTTTAGTTCCTTAATTCTACAGTTCACAAGGTGTTTTAATAGGCAAAAGATACCAAAACAAGTGTAAAAATGAGAAGATAATTGATCCTAGGACCTCAAACATTGAACTGATATTTGCACACTGATCTTTACATAAAGAGAGCATTGACGTAAGCCAGAGAGCCATGTAACTATTATCTGCTTTTGCTTTCCACACTCAAGAGTCTATTGGCAGTAAAAATCTATTTAAAGTAAAAATAAAACAGTATTTAAAATCTATTTAAAGTAAAAATAAAACAGTAACATTTTAATGTGAAGTCTATTCATGCCTATTCATTCATTTTTTTAGCATGTCAGCCATACTAATCTGGTAAAATACCCGGCCAGAGTTAAAGATAGAGCTTCTAAACCAAGATCAGATTTTAATTTAACTACCCACCTGTGGACTTTTACATGAAGCCTCTTATTTGCCTCCTTCTGAATGCCCTGCTCTTTTGAGGCCCAAGTGTCTATGGTCAAAATTTCAATATTAAGTTCTTCAGAGTAATAAAGAAAACTTCTAAATTCTTGGACTAAGTTCTAGTCAATGGCTTTGGGGGGAAAAATGACATGCTATTAATTGGTATTAAGGCAAAGCCCCTACCCCCCAAATTCTAGTCCTGTTAACCATTCCCTAAAACAATAAGGGCAGAGGGGGCTGAAACCCAGACTCCAAGAGCCTGGAGCCAAACTGGTTGACCCACCTGCCTAAAATGTCCTGACGGAGGGACAGACGTGCATTAGAAAAGATGTGTGGAATGTCGGGAAATGACTTTGCACCTTAGTGAAAAGTTTTGGGGAAGTCCTAAGTGTTTGAGGTAATGAAGAGACAGGAATTTCTCTGGGTTCTGTGTAACTCAAACTACCAGTGGACAGGAGGGAGTCCCAACTATATGGACCTTCCTCCCCAAAGCCTCTTCAGCTGGGAGGTTCACTAACAATTGGAACCACAGAAGAGTCATCAGTCCTGATTATTAGCTGACCCCTGATTCTCATCCCTAATGTTGTATGGATCCCTCTTTTTTCAATAAAAATTTACTTACAAGTGATGACATCAAGATTTGTTGGTAAGATCCTTCAAAGAGGCATCTCAACTCCACAATGTACCTACAAAATCTCCTTCTCCACTCTTGCTCCAATTACATTATTAGCACCAGAATCTTAACAACACAGAAAACTGTCCAGTGCAGAGCTGTACTAAGTCAGTAGGAACAAAACACGGTCCTGCTGACCTTGGGTTGGGGAGGTTCTCAGAGTCATCAGAGAGGCCAGCGCCGCAATACACTGATCAGACACCAGAGATACGCATCTGTCCACGCACAGCAGTTATATATCCCTTAATGCCCAGGAACAAGTAAGATTGTTAAGGATATTTTTATAGTTAAGTCAAGGTAAAGAAAACATTTGCTCTTGCTGATCCTAGTGTTTCTCATTTGCTTCAACTGACTCTCATTTTTATTACCTACCCCCACCAAACCCACTCCTAAGTAAACGTACACATTTATACAGATAAGACACAAAGTTCAATGCATAAATACATGACCTTTATAATGTTTCTCTCTCTCTTTTACATACTTTTAATCTTTAACATTAAAATACAATCTACTAACGGTAAATACACATTCATGTAGCAAGAACTATCACACTATTCTTTCACTGGGTATATCTTGAAACAGCATCAGTGGACGTGAAAGGTGCAGGATCACAGCTGGGGAGGGGCACTTGTTCAATGTTCACATCTGATGTCTTTGTCTTTCCTTCTCCTGAAAGGCCTTTCTCAGAAATGCAGGTAGTTCAAAAGGAAACAATCAAAACTGTGAGTCTCTCTTCCTAGGATGTCAGCATTCTTGTTGCAAGAGGATGTCATCTCAGATACTAAAGCAGCAGCTGAAAGTGTAAGAGAACATACCACCAAGTATTTTAAATAAAATACTTAACAAAAATTCATTTCTATTTCACTTGCTTTCTCACCTTGTACATACTGATAATATCAGTGGATACTATGTAGTCTAAGACACCTAGTTCCATGTATCAGAAACAAGATTTTAAAGGCGGGCTTTAGGATGAAATTCTCATGTGCAGCGCACCCCCTCCTTTTATGATAATGATTAATTTTGACAAAACTGAGCCACATTTTGTAGATCCTTCACTGTAAACAATTGGTATGCATTAGCTGTTCGTAGTTCACATGAATGAACTCACATGTCGCGTGGCCTCTCCAGGGCCTTGGAAGTACCTGTGCCCATGAAACGTTAAAGCACAAACTTTGTTTGCTTTGCAGCAAGTTCATCTTTTTTTTTTTTTGAGACAGAGTTTTACTTTGTTGCCCTTGGTACAGTGCGATGGCATCACAGCTCACAGCAACCTCCAGCTCTTGGGCTTAGGTGATTCTCTTGCCTCAGCCTCCTAAGTAGCTGGGACTACAGGCGCCCATCACAATGCCCGGCTATTTTTTTGTTGCAGTTTGCTAAGGTCGGGTTTGAACCCGCCAACCTCGGTATATGGGGCCAGTGCCCTACCTGCTGAGCCACAGGCGCTGCCCACCTAGCACATTCATCTTCGATGCTACAGATGCTCAAAATGCTTTATAAAGTTGGGCGCTGGCCACATACACCAAGGCTGGTGGGTTCAAGCCCAGCCCCAGGCCTGCTAAACAACAATGACAACTGCAACCAAAAATAACTGGGTGTTGTGGTGGGCACCTGTAGTCCCAACTACTTGGGAGGCTGAGGCAAGAGAATTGCTTAAGCCCAAGAGTTTGAGGTTTCTGTGAGCCGTGATGCCACAGCACTCTACTGAGTGTGACATAGTGTGACTCTGCCTCAAAAAAAAAAAGCTTTATAAGGTTAATTTCAATAGTACACTTAGGAGAATGTGGGACTCTATTACCATCATATTTTAAATAGTTAATGAGATATTAAACATCAAATGACTAGATTGAACAAACAGTAAATTATCTCTCAAAAAAGTCAGATTTTTGTTTTGATTTTTTTTTAATACCAAAAAGTTACATTTAAAAGAAAGGCAAACGGCAGTACCTGCAGCTCAAGTGGGTCGGGCACCAGCCACATACACTGAGGCTGGCAGGTTTGAACCCAGCCCAGGCTAGCCAAAACAACAATGACAACGGCAACAACAACAAAAAATAGCGGGGCGTTGTGGTGGGCGCCTGTAGTTCCAACTACTTTGGAGGCTGAGGCAAGATAATCACTTAAGACCAAGAGTTTGAGGTTGCTGTGAGCTGTGACACACCACAGCACTCTACAGAGGGTGACACAGTGAGACTCTGTCTAAATAAATAAATAAATAAATAAAAGGAAGGCAATTATTGGGTGTAACACTGATCCCCTTTTATGGGGGAGAGATTACCAAGTAGAGTTCTGTACCATATAATGACAGTTCGGTTGCTGGTGGACAGCATATTCGACAGTGAGCGCAGTAGATTATTAAGGAGGGACATTTCTGTGGCCTGGTAGCATCATAGCTGTTGTGACACTTAGCACAATGCCTTACCTTTTCTACCTCTGGATACGTTTAGAAACACAGATACTTCCCATTGTGTTACAGCCGCCTGCCGTATTCAGGATAGCAGCGGTGCAGGTGTATAGCTGGGGCATACTGTGCCCCACGCAGCCTAGGTGTGTAGCAGGCCACACCATGCAGTTTCATGTCCATACACCAGGACGTCTGCACAATGATGAAACTGCCTACAGAGTCCTTTCTCAGAACGCCAACTGAGGCGCGACTGTAATCATTCCATCTATCTTGCTTTATCAGCCCACACGACAAATTACTGATGAGAGCAATAAATATGCAACCTTGTTGGGCACTTGCCACCCTGAATTCACATTATTATATCCAGTAAAACACCAGAAACTAGTTTGAGAGATGTGAGCTTTATGAAAAGTTTCATGCTAGACACAAACACTACTACTGATTCTCCACGTGGCACACTCTTTCTCATGGGATCCATCACCAGAGAAGGTGTCAGCTGAAAAATCTGGTCTTCAGCAAGACACAAAATATTTCCCATGAAAGGCTGTACACCTTAAATGTGGGACATCAGACCTACCCAGTTCAGTAGCAAAATGGCCCTCAGTGCTGGTGTTCCATTCGAGGCAAGTCAGGCTCCGAACCATCCGATAGGGGAGTGCCTGATACCTGTAAATTAATAACAAAGCATTGTGAGTTTCCAGTAATGAGGAAGTTCCACTTTACAACTCTTTGAGATCCAGTTGTTCAAATCAGAGGTTTAGAACTAACTATTCATAGTTCCAGTTGCTTACATGAAAAAGAATGAAGTAAGGGGATATTATTCTTTGCCTCTTAGTTTATATATACATTAAAAGACACTTCTCATATGGATGGCACTGTAAGCCCACTATAACCTATCTCTTCTACTTATTGTAAAAATATAAAAACAAAAACCTGCTGGAATCATCATATAAAGACTTTAAAGCAGCCCGTATAACTATACTGAATGAAGTAAGGGAAAACATGCTTGAAATTAATGGACAGCTCAATGTTCAACATCCTAGCATTCTGGGAGGCTGAGGGGGGTGGATTGAGTGAGCTCAGGAGTTCAAGACCAGCCTGAGCAAGAGAAAGACTCCATCTGTGCTAAAAATGGAAATAACTAGCAGGGCTATAGTCTATAATCCACCTACTTGGGAGACAGACAAGAGGATCACTCAAACCCCAAAATTTGAGGTTTCTGTAAGCTATGACACCATGGCACTTTACCCAGGGTGACAGAGTGAGACTGTTTCAAAAAAATAAATAAGATAAAATAAAATAAATAAAATAGGCTCAGCGCCTGTAGCACAGTGGTTACAGCACCAGGCCCAGGCCAGCTAAACAACTGCAACAAAAAAATAGCCAGGCATTGTGGCGGTCACCTGTGGTCCCAGCTACCTGGGAGGCTGAAGCAAGAGAATCATTTAGGCCCAAGAAGTTGCTATGAGCTGTGACACCATGGCACTCTACCGAGGGTGACATAGTGAGACTCTGTCTCAAAAAATAAATAAAATAAAATGACAGAATTGGGCTCAGAATTGTAGCTAAAGCAGCTAAGGCACCAGCCACATACACCAGAGTTGGTGGGTTCGAATCTAGCCTGGGCCTGCCAAACAGCAATGACAACTACAACCAAAAAAAAAAAAAAAAAAAATAGCCAGGTGTTGTGGTGGGCACCTGTAGTCCCAGCTACTTGGGAGGCTGAGGCAGGAATCGCTTGAGCCCAGGAGTTGGAGGCTGCTATGAGCTATGATGCCATAGCACTCTACCCAGGGCGACAGCTTGAGGCTCTGTCTCAAAAAAAAAAAAAAAAAGACAGAATTGATTCTTCTTTCTTTCTTTCTCTTTTAGAGATAGGGTCTTATTCTGTCACCCAGGCTGAAATATAGTGGTACAATCATAGCTCACTGCAGCCCCAAACTCCTGGGCTTAGGTCATCCTCCTGCTTTAGCCTCCTAAGCAGCTAAGACTAAAGGAACATGCCACTATGCTCAGCTAGTTTTTCAAAATTTTTTTTGCCATGTTGACCTTGTTGGCCACCTCAGCCAAGTTGGTCTTGAACTCCTGGCCTCATGCGACCTTCCCAACTCAGCCTCCTGAAGCACTGGGATTATAGGCACAGCCACCATTCCTAGCTAGGAACAGGAATTCTCTGCAGACAAATAGAAGCAAAGAACCAAATGGATATTTTAAAACTAAAAAATATAGTATCTGAAATTTAAAATAACTCTCTCTGGATGTGCTTAATAGCAGAATGGAGATGATAAAGTTCAAAGTCAGAGAACTTGAGGACAGATCAGTAGAAATTGCCGTTAGCCGGGTGTGGGGGCGTGTGTCTGTCTATAGTCCTACATACGTGGGAGGCTGAGGCAGGAGGACTCCTGGAGCCCCAAACACTCAAGGTTATGGTGAACTGGTTGACCATCTCTCAACAAAAAAGAAACTGCCAGGCACAGTGGCTCATACCTGTAATCCCAACAGTCTGGAAAGTCAAGGAGGGTGGACTGCCTGAGCTCAGGAGTTTGAGACCAATCTGAGCAAGAGCTAGACCCCATCTCAAAAAATAGCCAGGTGATGTGGTGGGAGCCTATAGTCCCAGCTACTTGGGAGGCTGAGACAAGAGGATCACTTGAGCCCAAGAGTTTGAGGTTGCTGTGGGCTGTGACATGGCAGCACTCTACAGAGGGTGACATAGTGAGACTGTCTCAAAACAAACAAACAAAAAATGGAAAAGAAATTGTCTGATCTGAAGAATAGAAAGAAAAAATACTTTAAAAAAGTAAACAGAAGAAACTGTAAGAAAATACCAAAAATTCTAATGTATGTCATTAAAATCTCAGAAGGAGAGGAGAAATAGATGGTGACAGGAAAAATATCTGAAGAAATGACCAGAAACTCCCCAAATTTGGTAAAAGATGTAAGTTCACGGGTTCAAAAAGCTTGGCAAACCCCAAGGAAGATAAACTCAAAGAAAACTATACCTAGACACATCATATTCAAGCTAATGAAGACAAAAGGTAAAGATTAAATCTTGAAAGCAGCTAGAGAAAAATGAAACATTAGAAGCAGGGGAACAGCAATTCAAATGCCTAAGAACTACCCCACCAGAAATCTCAGATATCAGCAGACAGAGGAATAACATCTTTATACTGCTGAGGCAAAAGGGGGAAAAAGGCAAATACCTGTCAACACAAATTCCAGATCCAGTGAAAATACAGTTCAGGAATTAGGTAAAGTCATTGTCAAGTAAAGGAAAAGTATGAGAATTTGTTACCATCGGAACTTCTCTGCAAGAAATACTTAGGGGAAATTTTCAGGATAGAGAAAAAGTATACCAGAGGAAAACTGGGGAAAAACCAGAGGACAACAGAATGGTAAATAACCAGAAAAATAATTATTTTCTCATAAATTATTTAAAATATTTATGACTATTTAAACCAAAAAGTATGCCATGTGCGGTGAGGTTTTCAAGGTCTGTAAATGTGATACAGTTGATAGCTCCAAAGAAAAGTCCAAATGGAGGGAGGGAGGATGTTTGAAGGCTCCCATGTTCAACATTAAGTGTAAAATGTCAGTGATGAAAGATTTGCTACTTATGTTGTAATCCCTTGTTCAATCACTTAAAAAAATAGGGAGATATCACCTCAAAACCAATATTAAAAATATCAAAAACAAAAGAAGACCAGAAAGAAAAAACAAAGGAACAGGCAGAAAACAAATAACAAAATAACAGTGTTAGAACCGAACACACCAATGGTCACTTAAAGGTTAATGGTCTAAACACTGTGCAGTCAGCAGAACTGCAAAGATTCCTGTCCCTGGTTAGTTAATGGAACTCACTTCAGTGCTGCATGAAGAGACTTTGTGCATAGAATTAACCTTACTAATCAGCTGGCCTTGAAACATTGTCCTGGTGGCCCCAGTGTAACAGCAGAGTAGGTCAGAGCGACCGACCTGCAGAAGGAGTGGTCAGAGAGATTCAAAACGTCAGAAGGATTCACCCGCTGTTGCTGGCTTTGAAGACAGAGGGATTGGTCCATGAATCAAGGAATGCTGAGTGGCCGCTTGGCACTGAAACAACACCTAGCTGTCAGCCAGCATGGAACAGGGATCTCAGACCTGCAACCAGATGCAAATGAATTCTGCTGTTCTGTCACAGCCTTAAGTGAGCCTGGAGTTGGCTTCTCCCCTAAATTAGCCTCCAGAAAGGAAAGCTGCCACTGCACTTCAACCTGGGTGGCAGAACAAGACCTGATGGGAGGGAGGGAGAAAGGGAGGGAGGGAAGGAAGGAGGAAAAGCCTGCATTAACAAAAACCTCAGTCCTGCAAACAACCTACCTGTCCTTCATCTGGGAAACGGATACACAGATGGTGTGCCCACACAGGGGAATACCACTCAGCAATAGAAAGGAATGTACCATTGATAAATTCAATCACACAGGAGAATGCCCAGTGCCACGTCAGAGAAAGAAGCAAGATTCAAAATTACTTAAACTGTTTCATTCCATTTATACAACACTCTGGGAAGAGCTAACCACTGGGATAAAGAACATATTGGCAGTTACAAAGGTCTGCGAGCAGGCAGAGGGTTTGACTACAAAAAGATGGAGAGGATTTTGCAGGGAGGAGGATGAACCTGTAATTTATCTTGATTGTAGTTAATGGTTACAGACTCTATGCATTTGTTAAAGCTTATACCAAAAGGAGTGAATTTAACTGCATGTAAGTTTAAAAATAAATGATTATAACTAATTATATTCCACTGAACAAAATAGGGATCCGAGAGTCCACAGTGACATAACTGATCAATTGTAAGCACACTGGATGGCCATGGTACAGGTACATAGTTTCAAGGTGTCCCCCCATGAATTCTCGTTCATTACACATGTTCATTACAAACAAAATCAGCAAGCAAGAGTTCATAGATCCCACCAATAAATCCAGCCAGTTCTTAACAGAAAACCCTCCCTGAAATACTTCAGCAAGTATGAGAGAAAGCCAAGTCCACCCAACGTACAAAGGCTATTTCTGTACCTGATGTAATGAGAGACTGGAGGTGTGCAAGTCAATAGCAGCCAGAGAAGGAATTCGAGATTCTGAAAGAATTTTGTTCTCTTTCTTTACTAGCCTGGAATTTCGAGCTGGATGAAAATGACCAAAAACACAGTAAAAGTATTAGACGTTTTGTTAGTTTTTCACATCTTATGTGTATCCCTCGGTATGCCTGGAGTTGTCATCGTATGTGAACGTTAGAGAGAGGTACTGATCTTCAATCGAGAAGTTTAAGAAAGTTCCTCTTCACTTTCACCAAGGAAAGACTCCAATGGGTCTTGTCCCAACTAACCTTTACCTCTTTTCTTGATTACATCTTCCAATAAAAAGAATAAATGGAAATAGGATCTCCAATGATCAGCCAGGACTGATTATGCAGTGCCTGAAAGCAGGCTGATATCAAGTTGGTATTGAACCAGCTACTGACTTTGCTTACATACGTATGTACAGTTTATTATGAATTTTTATTTTTGATATTCTGTTTGTTTATTAACATACATTTTAAACAAAGGGGCTATAAAAACAAGTAAATGTGTAAACAAAACAAAACAAAAAAGCTACAGGAAGTAAAAGCATCATGAACATACCTATGCCTTCCAAGGCTCTGAGCTCAGGGAGGTGATTGTAGTTCAGTTCGGGCAGACGGACATCTGTCTTGGAGTATTCCCTTCTTTTCTTATTTGCCTGGAAAAGGTTCTTTTCAGTAGAGACCTAACATCATCAGAATGGTTAACACAAAGGAATTAGCTTCTAGGTTAGCTAGGCTTCCCCCTTCTGTAATTTCTATGTTCACATCCTAAATCTTGAAAAATTGGAGGTCTAGAGAATAATTAAAAAGTTGAAGGACATTGATCACATAGAAGACAATTTCATCAAATTATTTCAAACCTCTCCCTCTTTAAATTTACTAAAATTGCTAACAAGTAGGTAATTTAACTGGCATGACTTTCATGAGTCCTAGAAGGGAGTTAAAGGTTGAAAATGCCAGCAAGCCGGGCCTTACCCCACTTCCTAGCTTTTTTAGCCAGTAGCTGCTGTGGTAGACATTAATTTTGAACAGTTCATTTCCACATAAGTATCACATTCTCTCCTAGCTTGTTTTTAAATTTTCCAATATAATCTTTTTATTCATTTTTCCATATTTTTCCTTGTCTTGCTCCTCAGAATTAGCACATAATAATGTCTTCCTAGGAATATAGTTCATTAAGTAAAGAATTATAACTTCAATTATTTTCCTAACCTTTGTGAGTACTATTACTTCATAGTGGATAAAGTCAGAAAAAATAACAAAGTGAGAACAGCAGTAGCACTCAAACTGTACATCTTTATGCATTTAACACTTTTCCCAATCTTTTGCACGTAAGAATCACAGAAACCACTTTTTTTACATGTTCAAAACAAGTGACACAGAGAGAGTTTATGTGATTTGCTTAAAAAAAACCCACGTGTCATGAAATACGCATAATCGCATGCATAATGACAACATTAAGCCACTGAGGTTCCACAATGCCTTGAGCTTTTGAATTTCTTTCTTTTAGATGTTTCTGCTTACTTTTTTTTTTTTTTGAGACAGAGTCTCACTATGTTACCCTCCATAGAGTGCTGTGGTGTCACAGTTCACAGTAACCTCAAACTCCTGGGCTTACGCGATTCCCTTGCCTCAGCCTCCCAAGTAGCTGGGACTACAGGCGCCCACTACAATGCCTAGCTATTATCAGTTGCAGTTATCATTGTTGTTTAGTAGGCCCAGCGCAGGCTCCAACCCAGTGGCCTCTGTGTATGTGGCTGGCGCTGTACCCACTGTGCTACAGGCACCAAACCTCTGCTTACTCTTTGAATAGAACAAGTATTAAGGGCTCTTGGCTTAAATCAGCTGTAATGTAAAAGATATAAACTTAAGACATGGAACTTCAGAATAGTTCAGAAAAACTATCTGTAAATACAAAAAATAAAATTAAAAAATGAGTTCAGACTGGGCGTGATGGCTCACGCCTATAACTCTAGTACTCTGGGAGGCTGAGGCAGGTGGATCGCCTGAGCTCAGAAGTTCGAGACTAGCCTGAGCAAGAGTGAGACCCCCATCTCTAAAAAACCTAGCTGGGCGTTGTGGCAGGCACCTGTAATCCCAGCTACTTGGGAGGCTGAGGCAAGACGATCACTTAAACCCAAGAGTTTGAGGTTGCTGTGAGCTAAGATGTTATGGCACTCTACCCAGAATGACAGAGTGAGACTCTGTCTCAAAAAAAAACCTAAATAAATAAAAATAAAAATAAAAATGAAGTCAAACTATCAAAGGGTGATAAATAAAACACACATGTTTATAATAATAATATATGCATATCTCAACATTGGGGCCCAAAGCATCAGAGAGAGGTACTAGTCTTCAATCAAGAGTCAGAAAGAGCCCAGGCTGAGGTCTGCCTGTGGTCGCTGTCCTTAAGGAAAGACTCCGTGAGCCTTGCCCCCATTATCTTCACCTCCTTTCTTGATCACTTCTTCCAAAGAAGAATAAATAGAAATTGGATCTAAAGAAGAACTGATCAGTAAGCATCAAGTTAAGAAAGTTTACTATGTTCCTCAAAAAAATAAATAAATAAATAAATAAATAAATAAATAAAGCAGATGTTACAAATATGTAATAATGTATTTAAATTTTCAGAAATAAAACTATTTAAACTTTCTGAATTTCACATTTATGATTATGGCAGGCTGGGATGATATATGCATAATATGTCTCTGAATAAAATTCTAAGTTCTTCACTATCATATTTGATATTAATAAAAGTCTAGAACAGGGCCAACGCCTGTGGCTCAGTGGGTAGGGCACCGGCCCCATATACCGAGGGTGGCAGGTTCAAACCCGGCCCCGGGCCAAACTGCAACAAAAAAATAGCCGGGCATTGTGGCAGGCACCTGTAGTCCCAGGTACTCTGGGGGCTGAGGCAAGAGAATTGCCTAAGCCCAGGAGTTGGAGGTTGCTGTGAGCTGTGTGACACCACCGTGCTCTACTGAGGGCAACAAAGTGAGACTCTGTCCCTAAAAAGAAAAAAAAGTCTAGAACTGAATAGCAGTTGCTCCGTTATCACTGAGAACTGTTTACTTACTGATGTGTTCACATTAACATTATAAATGCCTGATGGGGAATGTTTATTTGGTTTAACAAATGGAATACAATACTTCTTTGTTTTCTCATCCACTCTGTAACAAAAAAAAAGTAAGTTAGAATCAGCAATAATTATTTTTTCAAGCACAAAACCAAATGACATAGAGCCGGGTGGCATGTGATTTAATCAGGATTTAATCTGCTTATTCTCAAAAATACAACACACATAAATCTGCTAAGACATTCTGTCCTGTATCACTGCCTTCCTGCCTCCCACCAGTCTCCAACCTCACCAGATTACTTTCTTTTCATCAAAATTCCCCAAAGGAGCTGCTTTGTACCACTAAAGGCTCATGGCCAGCACACACAGCGCCACCCCCCCCACCCCAATTAATATTATGACAACCTCATTTTACATTATCAGGCAGTGCAGCTGTAGCTTCCATTCACCTTAAACAACACAACCCTACTTTCAGAGGACTTGGGTGGACTTTTTTACCAAGTGCAGCCACAAAGTCCTTTGAAACAACTGACAAGAATGAACAGAGTCTGGACTTCTGAGAGTAAAGCAACATGGACAGATTGACAAACGCTTGCAACTCGCAGATAATTCCTTATGCAATTTTTTGGCCTTATTTTCTTAATTCATACCTGTAACTCTGAACAACTGGTATAGTTCCCATTGCAGAATTAATACCGGGAACAACTGCAGAAAGATTGTGTGTGAGTGGGGGGATCGCCGTGCCCGGGTGCCGGGTGTGACCTGCGGTGACGTTGCTGCAGTCTCGGAGGCTTGTTGAAGGCACTGTTTTGACATAGCTTGTCCCGTTGTCATGGAGACAGCCGGCATTTGAAGCTCTATTGCCTTTTTCAACTTTTTCTCCGTCAATTTTTGGCCCTTTCATTTTAAATACTTTATAATCCTTAATTTTGGGATCAGCATTGGTATCCTGACCATTAAAAAAATAATTCAATAAGGTTAGTAACCTGAGGAGAATAAAAAGTCACCTCTTCCTATAAAGCACTTGTTAGGTAGAGCAGAATTTCATAGCTTTCACCTTTTTGTGACATTTTATTTTTATTTTTAAAACATCATTATTACTGTTTTCTTTTTTGTGTGAGGTTTTCTATGTGTTTTTTTTTGTTTTGAGAGAGGGTCTCACTGTGTCACCCAGACTGGAGTGGAGTGGCCTCATCATAGCTCACTGCAGCCTCAAACACCTGGGCTCCAGCAATCCTACTACTTCCCCCTCCCAAGCAGCTGAGCCAACAGGTAAGCACCACTGTGCGGGGCGAATTTCCTCTCTTGTTTGTGGAGACAGGGTCTCACTGTGCTGCTCAGACTGGTCTTAAACTCTGGCCTCAAATGATTCTCCAGCTTCGGCCTCCCCAGTTGCTGGGAATACAGGTGTGAGCCACCACACCTGGCCTGCCCATGCTCTTTATTCTACCTAGGAAATTAAAATTCGAGATTCTTAGTTATTGGGAAAATACAAAAAGAATGAAAATGCAATTCACGTTAACTCATACACATACACATATGTATCAGTGGAAGAAACAACTGCACAGCAATCAAGAATGTCACTTTTGTTCCTGTATAATCAGAATCAGGGAACACAAAATTGAGAACTTTTTCTTCTTTTGGTTCACTTAATTGGAGTGGGTTAGTGGTGAATTTAAATTACCTCATAATGATGGTGTCTGGGAAATTTACCAGGAAAAGCAAACCTAAATTAAATATACAAATCTCAATTTTCAAAAATTCTACACTACATAAAATTCTAAAACCAGTAATTTTCACTTGTATCATTTAAGGAAGAAAGAGGGTGTCTCTGCCATGATGAGACCACTACACTCCAGTCAAGGTGACAGAGCTAGGGTTTGTCTCAAAAAGAAAAAAACCCCACATAATAAAAAACCCCACCATCCAGGAGCACCCAGACGTATGGACGTATGGACATATGGACGTATGTGCACACACACGTCTGGGTGCCCCTGGATGGGTGCCGCTTCCTAACAAGAACTACCACACAGCATGGCGTACAATAGGGACTCCAAATACCTCACGTTCAGTTTTTAAACAAGTAATATGTACAGAGAAGACACATATAGACAGCTAAACTGAACGTTAACAACTTCTTCACCACTCAGTAAACTCTATAGAATATAAGTCTTCATTTTTTTCCTCAAAAAAGTGGAAAAATAAGTATATTGAATTTAAAAAAAAAAATTTTTTTTTTTGAGACAGAGTCTCACTATGTGACCCTCAGTAGAGTGCCGTGGCGTCACAGGTCACAGCAACCTCAAACTCTTGGGCTTAAGCGATTCTCTTGCCATAGTAGCTGGGACTACAGGCAGTGCATGTGGCTGGCACCCTAGTTGCTGAGCTACAGGCACCAAGGCTGAATTTAAAATTTAAATATGAAAATTTACCTGAACCACAAGTGTTTTTCTTTCTTCACTTAAGGAATCGTCCTTTTCTTTTTCCTTCTTTCTATTTTGCGATTTTTTAGATAAAGAAATATTTCTGGCATCTTTCTGTACTTTTAACTGTAGTTCCTGAGAAAACCTACATAAAAAAAATATATATTTGTCAATAAAATGAACTGGCATGAGATAAACAAACCAAGAAAAAAATTTGATTTTCAAGATATTCATTTTTTTTAAATTGAGTGTTAAACTAGATTATGCTATTGAAAATGAGAAAATCTGTGGCCTTGATCAGCAGCTCTTTTTTTTTTTTGAGACAGTTTCACTTTGTTGCCCTCTGTAGAGTGCTGTAACATTGCAGCTCACAGCAACTTCACATTCAGGGGCTCAAGCCATCCTCTTGCCTCAGCCTCCCAAGTAGCTGGGACTACAGGCGCCTGCCACAACACCCAGCTATTTTTAGAGATGGGGTCTCACCCTGGCTCAGGCTGGTGGAACCTGTGAGCTCAGGCAATCCACCCACCTCAGCCTCCCAGAGTGCTGGGACTACAGGCGTGAGCCACTGCACCTGGTCTTAGATCAGCAATCTGAAAGGGTAGTCTGTAGACATTTGGCGATTCCTAAGACCTTTTGGGGGTTTACAAGGTCAAAGATGCTTTGACTTTAATATGAAGGTGTCTTTTTCACCATGTGAACATTTGCCTTGATAGCACAAAAGCGATGATGAATAAAACTGCACCAGGAAGTTTAGGCAGGCCTGGTTTTGTTCATAGCCACACATTTTCAGTTAAAAAGAAAAAAAGCAGTTTCACTTAAGAATGTCTCTGGTAAAATGCTTTTTCACATTTTAATTTTACTAAAGCCAAACCCTGGAGCATGTCTCTTCATTACCGCACATGACAAAACGGGAATACGCACAGAGCGCCTGTGCCCCAAACCAGGTGTCAAGTCTGCCTCTAAAAAGCACACACGGAACCAGACACTCGCATCCTGGAACAACACTTACCTCAAGGAACGTCTGGCAGGAAAAGTGTAGTAATTCAGAATTAGGTTATTTTTGTGGCAATCTTCCTTTAACAAATAAACAATGTGAGCTTGTCAATTAAAAAAAAATAACTGATAATGTCTGTGTCAATGGTGAGGATTCAAACTTTACACAAAACTTAGAATTCTGTTGAAGTGTGGGCTTGGCAGTTTTTCGACACTTACAGACTTTTCTGATTTTTTTTTTTTTTTTTTGAGACAGAGTCTCAATTTGTCCCTCTTGATAGAGTGCCGTGGCCTCATAGCTCACAGCAACCTCAGACTCCTGGGATCAAGGGATTCTCTTGTCTCAGTCTCCCAAGTAGCTGGGACTGCAGGCACCTGCCACAGCACCCATCTGTTTTTAGAGACAGTCTTGCTCTTGCTCAGGCTGGTCTCGAAATCCTGAGCTCAGGCAATCCACCCACCTTGGCCTCCCAAAGTTCTAGGATTACAGGTGAGAGCCACCATGCCCAGTGTAACTTTTTGATACTGTATAATAAAATATGTTAACATTTTTAAGATCTGCATACCCTAGCAAATGAGTATTTTCCCAAAGCCTAAAGCATGCTGTTACAAACGCATGAGTGGGTAAAAGGTCCTTTTAAGAGGCAAGATAGACAAATTGATTTTAATGTCACTGAGAAAGAGAACTTCCTTGATAAGGTTTCAGATTCCACAATGCAACTTTTAGGAAACTGCAACTATCAGTCAAAGAAGAATAGAATCAAAGTTTTCCTATAGAATCAAAGAAGAATACCAACAAAGGCTCAGCACCTATAGCTCAAACAGCTAAGGCACCAGCCACATACACCAGAGCTCGTGGGTTCGAATCCAGCCTGAGCCTTCCAAACAATAACAACTACAACCAAAAAATAGCTGGGCATTGTGGTGGGCGCCTGTAGTCCCAGCTACTCGGGAGGCTGAGGCAAGAGAATCACTTAAGTCCTAGAGTTGGAGGTTGCTGTGAGCTGTGACAACACAGCACTCTACCCAGGGCGATAGCTTGAGGCTCTGTCTCAAAAAAAAAAAAAAAAAAGAATACTGACAAAGTCTCTAAATAAACTATCAAAATATCCTTTTGTTTCCTAACTACATATTTGTGTGAGAACAGTTTTTTCACATATTTTAGCCAAAACAGCATATCGAATACAGAAGCAGATATGAGAATCTGGCTATCTGTCACTAAGCTATGTGTCACTGCCACTCAGCTCACTGTTTTTTATTTTGTCAGCTGCACTGAGCCGTAGCTGGTGCATCATAAAGGATGGCGCCAGCAGCCTGGCACCCACGGGTTTGGTGTAACCGAGTTCTCCAGCACAGCAGCAATGTCAGCGGCATCACAGGACTTGGTGTGCTCTGAGTTTGGCAGCGACAGGTGACTGCAGGAGCACCCAAGATGATGACATCACACAGTTGTTAGCCACAGGGAGATCAGTGACCGCAGGGAGACAGGAGGAAAAGCAGGAAGTGACTGCTAGTGCATGGCATGTGCCCCCCGCCCCCCCGGGTACTGCATGGCTGCTGAGGGCAGATACAGGGATGGTGGTAGACATTTGAGATCCTGCAATGTAGGCGGCAAAAGAAAAACAGCCAGTGAGTGTTATGGAAACCTCGCGTTAAGCCTAGGTTGGTACAGCCTGAAATACACTGGTCAGTATCATACCTCTCAGCAAATCCATCCATTTGAAAAAAGTCGTGGTGTAGGAGCTCAGCACAGAAGGGTCTTTTGTCTGGGTCAGTATGTAAGCATTTCTGAAAAATCAACATATATAGTTCATATCAAAGACAAATGGCCTACACTTGAATTTGTAAATATAGAAAGATAGAAAATTCCTCTTCATTGGCAATGAGTTTTAAACGTCTAATAAAGCACAAATCTAGACAATGACCATCAATGGTTGCTAATATCACAGATGGAAATATACAAACCTTCTATGAAGTAGTGGCATCAAAAAAAACAACTCAATTCTGACCAAACTCTAGCGCTACTATAAGTTTCTAAGAAATATAGGACAGAAAAGGGCACATACACTGTCGTGTGGAAAATTCTGTGGGAAAAATGACTTAGCTTTTCAACAAATAAATTACAAAGATTAAACAAAGAAGAAAGAGGAAAAGAAGTTTACAGATTAAGCTTGTAAAGACATATCAACCAGCTGTGATCTATAGACTTCATTTGTTCCTAATTCAAACAATAAAAAGAAATTATACGAAAATCAGTAAAACTTTTGACACTGGGAGATATTTTATGATATTAAGGGATTACTGTGAATTTTCAAAACTTAAGCTATTGCAGATAGGAGGGGAAAGAACCTACTTTTTGCTTATTCCCGTGCTAGATGCTTACTCAGATGATTCTATTTTTTATTTATTTATTTATTTATTTATTTATTTATTTATTTATTTTTAGAGACAGGGTTTCACTTTGTCGCCCTCAGTAGAGTGCTGTGGCATCACAGCTCACAGCAACCTCCAACTCCTTGGCCTAGGTGATTCTCTTGCCTCAGCCTCCTGAGTAGCTGGGACTACAGGCGCCCGCCACGACGCCCAGCTATTTTTTTGTTGCAGTTTGACCAGGACAGGGTTCCAACCCACCATCCTTGGTATATGGGGCCAGCGCCCTACTCACTGAGTCATAGGCGCCACCCAGATGATTCTATTTTAATGCAGGGTCTTTTTCGAATTCATTGAAACTTCTCAGAAGGGACTCAATTAGTAGCTTTCAATAAATAAGAAAAGCTCTACGAATAACTTACTATTTATAAATGAAATAATTAAATGTTTGCCATTTGTTTCAAAGTAATCCAAAAGGCCGGGCATGGTGGCTCACGCCTATAATCCTAGCATTCTGGGAGGCTGAGGTGAGTGGATTGCTTGAGCTCAGGAGTTCGAGTCTAGCCTGAGTAAAAGAGAGACCCTGTCTCTACTAAAAAAAAAAAAAAAAATAGAAAAACTGAGGGAAGAGGATCACTTGAGCCCAAGAGTTGCAGGTTGCTGTGAGCTATGATTCCATGGTACTCTACCCAGGGGAACAGCTTGAGACTCTGTCCCCCCCAAAACAACAAACAAATAAACAAAACAAATGTAATCAAAAGTTGAAGGGAGTATGGATATAGTAAACAAGATTATCAAAGGTTGATAGCTATAGAAACTATGGTTAGTATGTGAGGGTTCATTACACTACTATCCTCTGTACTTTCTTTTATATATTTGAACTTTTCTATAATAAAACAATCAAAAAGGTATATGACTCCACTGGTCTCAATGGAAAATTATTTATATCTGTTAGAAGATTATGCAGAAAATTGGAAATACATTGTCCTGTCAACTTGTTATAATTAGTAATAAGCTTACTAAACTTTACAACAATAAGTTAGGGGCTGGGCACGGTGGCTTATGCCTATAATACCAGCACTTGGGAGGCTAAGGTGGGTGGATTGCCTGAGCTCACAGGTTGGCTCGAGACCAACCTGAGCCAGAGTGAGACCCTGTCTCTAAAAAATAGCTGGGTGTCGTGGCGGGCATCTGTAGTCCCAGCTATTTGGGAGACTGAGGCAAGAGGATCACTTGAGCCCAAGAGTTGCTGTAAGGTAAGATGCCATCACACTCTACTGAAGGTAACCAAGTGAGACTCTGTCTAAATAAATAAATAAATAAGTTAAAGAATTTACAAAAGCAGAAAACACACTTTGGGTAAATGTCAGAAGGTCCTGGCATTGTAGAGGCACTTATTTTATCAATGCCCTGGACCACCCAGATTAGTAAGAACTTCTGTTAAGTGACAGGATCTCACTATGTGCCTAGGCTGCAGTGCAGCAGGTATTTGCAGGTCTACAGCCTCAAATTCCCAGCTTCAAACGATCCTCCTGCCTAGGCCTCCTCAGTAGCTGGGGAGACAGGCACATACCACTGCATCCAGCTGATAATGAGAACTTTTTGAGCTAGTAATTCCAAAAGGTCATCTTTTAGAGACAACTTGATCCAGTGAGAATCTCCCTAATATTTTCCTCAAATATAAAAGTATCAGGAATTTATAAATTAGCTTCAGCAAATCCAGTGGCTAAGCAAAAGTGCCTCTGACACCACATAGGTCATGATGGTTTGCCTGCCCACAGATGCTTTAACACTATCCTATTTCTCTTTAGTTTCTTTTTCCTTTTTTTTTTTTTTAAGACAGAACCTCTCTCTGTTATCCCAAGCTAGAGTGCTATGGCCTTACTCTAGCTAATAGCAACCTCAAACTCCTATGTTCAAGCCATCCTCCTGTCTCAGCCTCCTGAGTAGCTGGGACTACAGGTGCCCACCACAATGGCCAGCTAAGTTTTTCTATTTTTAGTAAAGAGGGGGTCTCACTTTTGCTCTGGCTGTTCTGAAACTCCTGAGCTCAAGCAATTCTCCTGCCTTTGCCTCCCAGCACACTGGGATTACAAGCATCAGTCACCACACTGGCCTCTTTTTATTTTCCAATCCTACTTTTTGTCTTTTCCACCTTTATAAAGCTTACAATTAAATATTAAACATTAAAAACATCAAATGTCTTGGGTGGCGCCTGTCGCTCAAGTACTAGGGTGCTGGCTCCATATACTGGAGGTGGTGGGTTCAAACCCGCCCCCGGCCAAAAAACTGTAAAAAAAAACCCAACAATCTAACATCTTCATATGTTTTTTGTATGATCAGATGATGTTTTCACATTTAAAAAGTACTAGTGAGTTTCTTAATGAGTTTTAAAAACAGGTAAAATTTTCAGGCCTTTATCTCTGAAGTTACCTCTACCAAAGTATTTAAATTCTTTCTAAATGTATAAAAATTAAATTATCAGAGAAAACTGTTGACCTATAAGATCTACTACATGAAACAAGAGAAAACCAAGTTTTCGTAACATACACAGTCCTGTCAGAAAGTGTAAAGATCAACTATGATTACCTTTGCTAAATCTATGACCACTTCAGAGAGTTTCGGGTAGCGTCTTTCCAGTGGGACCGTTTCCTTGATTTCAGGCAGCCTTACTCCAGCAAATACAGGGTTTTTATAAAACAGCTCCTGATGTCTTGGAATGAGATTACCTGGAAGTGAAAACAGCACACAGCGTGACAGAGGCAGTGGAGGGACAGCGGGCAGGGCAGGGGGACGGTGGCACTCTCCTCCTAGAGCCAGGCTTTCGCAGCACGCACAGCCACCAGACGCTGGGCGCTTCCCATGGCTTCGATCTATGTCAGCTCAAGGAAATTAGCATTGTCATCGTAACACACTCACTGAAAAAGTTCATGTGCCACTATAAATAGAATTAATTTGAGGGAGCACAAGGAAAGGACAGGTAAAGAGCATGTTACAGTTTCCCAGATGGAAGTGCAGCATGTCATTTCCAGCAATGAAGTGCAGAATCCCGAGGGAACCATGACAACATTAACAGTTACACTGACAGGATCTAATCTAGATAAATCGGTTCCACCCTGATTTCAGACTTATATGTAAGGTCAGATATGAACACTTTTTTTAAACCTTTTTTCTACACTTTGATATATAATTTAATATTATATATATATATTTAAAAGTATACATTTTTTGTACACTGTGGATAGAACGTGTGGCTCAGTGGATAGGGCGCCAGCCCCATATACCGAGGGTGGCGGGTTCAAACCCAGCCCCGGCCAAACTGCAACAAAAAATAGCTGGGTGTTGTGGTAGGCACCTGTAGTTCCAGCTACTTGGGAGGCTGAGGCAAGAGAATCACCTAAGCCCAAGAGCTGGAGGTTGCTGTGAGCTCTGACGCCACAGTGCTCTACAGAGGGTGACAAAGTGAGACTGTCTCTAAAAAAGAAAGAAGGAAAGAAAGAAAATTCCACTGCAAGAAACCATTTATTGTTTATGAATTTCTAACCTGGAAACCTCAAATCAAATAATTAAGTTACCTTCAGGTGTTTTCCCATTATTTCCATTTTCCAAGTTTTATCTTCAAACCTGAAGTTGATATTTCAACAAATGCTATAGCTTTAAAATTATGTCCAAAGTAACAATAAGAAAAGTCAAATCTGGGGCCCCCCTCTTGTCCTTCTTCCCAGATGGCGGTCGAGAAACAGCTTCCCTGCAACTGGGCACAGCGAGTCTGGGGAGACAGGACTCCAGGCATCTCTGGCAGATGGAATCTGCCTATAATCATCCCTTTGAGGATACAGGGAACCAGCAAGGGACTTCTGGACCCCAAGAGGAGGACCAAAAAAAGTGGAAAACTAGCAAGTGGTTGCATGTGTTCGATTGACCTAATCACACCGGCAACCGTTAAGTACAAGCAGCAGTGAGACTGCAAACTGGAAAGGCCTTACCTGTGAACTGTGTTGGTATTCTGAAACTTTGCACTCACTTGAACTGCCTTGGGGAGAGCTTGAGCAGGAGTGTGGAGAACTTTGGGCATTGTCTGGGGCCCCAGACTGAGCCACTGAGCTGGGTGCAGGAAGCCATTGTGAAAGAACTGCCCCGGCAAGCTCCACCCTCAGGGTCCCAGAGCAAGGATCGGGCCAGACAAAGTAACCTAGTGACTGAGCAGACTAAAGGTGGGGACTGAGCTGCCTTATAGCCTTAATCCTTAGGGGCAGAATGAGGCGGTTTTGGCACACTGGAGCCTTGGGCTGGTGCCCTGCGTACAGTGCCGTGATGTCACAGCTCACAGCAACCTCAAACTCCTGGGCTTGGCACTGCCAAGATCTCCATAAGAGCTGTGGAGGGACCCCCAATGGGTGACCCGCACACACCGGGCCTCCGCATTCCCTGACCAGGAACTGTGGGAGCCACGCAACCCTGCATCCTCCCTCCTATATCCTCCCAGCTTCAACACTAGCCCGTTCATCTGTCCAGGGACTCTGGTAGCTGCAAGCCCTCCCTGCCTCTGCACAGAGCCCTTCTCCTGACCAGAGACTGCTAGAGCCTTGGGCTCTCTGTGCCAAAGTCAGTGGGCACCAGGCACTCCCAGAACTGTGCGCACCACCCCCAGCCCTGTTGCTGGATCCGGGTGTGTCACACACTGGAGCTGCTTCCACAACCAGAACTCTGTAGCTGGAGCAGCCCCAGAGGAACTACACAGGGTCACTACCTGCAAAGATCCAGCAACAATAGAGTGATCCCGCTGGGGTCTAATCTTGGAGAGACACCTCCCCAACTCTGAGGACAGCCAGAGGCAACGGTGAAAAACAATCATGAGGTGAAATCAACAGAAAAACTCTGGCAATATGAATAATCAGAGTAGATCAACTCC
>CAUYPK010082217.1:0-12106 GCA_963574355.1 Loris lydekkerianus
GGAACATATTCTTCTTAGTAAAGTATCTCAAGAATGGAAGAAAAAGTATCCAATGTACTCAGCCCTGCTATGAAACTGATTTATGGCTTTCATATGAAAGCTATAACCCAGTTATAACCTAAGAATAGGGGGAAGGGGGAACGAGCCGGGAGGGAGGGGGGAAGGGGGCAGAGGAAAGGGGATTGGTGGGATTAGACCTGCAGTGCATCTTCCAAGGGTACCTGTGAAACTTAGTAAATGTAGAATATAAATGTCTTAACACAATAACTAAGAAAATGCCAGGAAGGCTATGTTAACCACTGTGATGAAAATATGTCAAATGGTCTATAAAACCAGTGTATGGTGCCCTATGATTGCATTAATGTACACAGCTATGATTTCATAATAAAATTAATAAATAAATAAAATTATAATCTAGGACCTTTAAAAAAGAAAAGTAAATAAATTTCAAATTAATTTAGGGTAGGTACGATTAATGTAATTTCTGATTAATATAGGGTAGATTACGTAGCTTGCTTTTGTGAAGTCAAAGTCCAAGTTGTAGTCGTGTCCTTCACCAAGAAGTATGCCTTATACCTGTGCAATGTACCCATTGGGTGGGAGTTTAACCAACCTTTCCTCCTCCTGATTTGAATATAACTGAGTTCTCTCATGTAAGCTTGTTGCTATTAATCTATAATTTCCAATTTAGTACTAAGTACAGGTGATGCTTGTTTTTCCGTTCTTGTGATATTGCACTTAGGAGAATGTTCTCTAAATCCATCCAGGTTGCTACAAAAGATAAAAAATGTCCATCATTTTTATGGCTAAATACCATTCCATGATATACATTTATCACAATTTATTAATCCATTCATGGGTTGAAAGCACCTAGGTTGTTTCTACATCTTTACAATTGTGAGTTGTGATGTTATGAACATCCAAGTGCAACTGTCCATATGGTAAAACGTCTTTTTTCCTTTTGGGTAGATATCTAGTAATGGGATTACAGGATCAAATGGGAGGTCTACTTTTAGTTCTTTGAGGAATTTTCATGCTTCTTTCCATACAGGCTATACTAGTTTGCACTCTCACCAATGGTGCATAAGTCTTTCTTCTCTCTGCTCCCACGCAGCATCTGTTGCTGTAGGACCTTGTGATGTGAGCCATTCTCACTGTGGTTAGGTGTTATCTCAAAGGCGTTTTGATTTACATTTCTCTGAAGATTAAGAATGATGAGAAGTTCTTTATGTGTTTGTTGACCATTAGTCTGTCCTCATGAGCAAAGTTTCTGTTCACGTCTCTTGGTCAGTTTTTAATGGGGTTGTTTACTATTTTCTTGTTGATTTGTTTGAGTTCCTTGTAGATTCTAGTCATTAGTCCTTTGTTGCATTCATATGCAAATATATTCTCCCATTCTGTAGGTTGTCTCTTTGCTTTGTTGACTGTGTCCTTACCTGTGCAGAATATTTTTTAACTCAATGGGGTCCCATTTATTGATTTTTATTGTAGTAGCAATTGCCAATGGTGTCTTCTTCACAAATTCTTTCCCTAGGATGATAAGATTTGGAGTTTTTCCTCACACTCTTTTTTAGGGTTTTTATATTGTCACATCATAGGTTTAAATCTTTTATTCATTGTGAGTTAATTTTTGTTTAAGTGATGTGAGGTGCAGGTCCAGTTTCAGTCTTTTACATGAGGCTAGCCAGTTCTTCCAACACCATTTATTGAATTTGGATTCTTTTCTCCAGTGTATGCTTCTGTTTGCTTTGTCAAAGATCAGATGGCAATATGAGGCTTGTTTCATCTCCAGATCCTCTGTTCTGTTTCATAGATCTGTCTCTATTTTTATGCCAATAACATGCTGTTTTGATCACTTTAGACTTGTATTATAACCTAAAGTCTTCTAAAGTGATGCTTTCAGATTTGTTCTTATTTCATAGAATTTCATTGGCTGTTCTGTTTTTCATTTTTTCTGGTTCTAAACAAAATGGAACTATTTTTGAAGATTTTCAAAGTATGACATTTGTATTTTAATGAGAATTGCATTAAATCTGTAGATTTTGGAGGGGTAGTACAGACATTTGAACAATGTTGATTCTTCTAGGCCATGAGCATATGTTCTTCTGTTAACATCCTCTGATATTTCTTTTTTTCTTTCTTTCTTTTTTTTTTTTTTTTTTTGCAGATTTTGGCTGGGGCTGGGTTTGAACCCACCACCTCTGGCATATGGGGCTAGTGCCCTACTCTGTTGAGCCATAGGTGCCACCCATGATATTTCTTTTTTCAGTTAAATATATTCAAAAGTATTTCATTTTTTTTGTTGCTACTGTGAAGGATATTGTATTTGATTCTCAGCTTGATTATTGTTGCCATATACGAAGGCTACTGATTTGTGTACATTGATTCTGTATTCTGAGACATTAATTACTGCATTTTTGATCATTTCCAAGGGTCTCATGGTTGAGTTCTTAGGGTTTTCTAAGTATAAGATCATATCATCAGCAAAGAGCATTAGTTTGACCTCCTCTGTCCCCATTTAAATAACTTTGATATACTTCTCTTGTCTGTTTTCATTGGCTAGGATTTTCAGCACTATGTTGAATAGTGGAGATAGTGGACATATTTTTCTGGTTCTAGTTCTAAGCGGGAATACTTTCAATTTTTCATTCAATATGATGTTGGCTGTGGGTTTGTCATACATGGATTCTATAAGTTTCAGGAACGTCTCATCTGTGCCAATTTTCTTATGTTTTCTCATAAAAAAGAAAGGATGCTGAGGGTGGCACCTGTGGCTCAAAGGACTGGGGCACTGGCCCCATATACCAGAGGTGGCAAGTTCAAGCCCAGCCCTGGCCAAAAACTACAAAAAAAAAAAAAAAAAAAAAGAAAAGAAAGAAAGAAAAGGATGCTGAGTTTTGTCAAATGCTTTTTCTGCATCTGTGGAGAGGATCATATGGTCTTAGTTTTTACTTCTGTTTATGTGGTGAATTATGTTTATAGATTTGTACGTGTTGAATCAGCCTAGCATCCCTGGTATGAAGCCCACTTAGTCATGATGAATTATTTTTTTGATACATGACTGAATTCTGTTTGCTCAGATTTTATTGAGTATGTTTGCATCAGTATTCATCAATGATATTGGTCTACAGTTTTCTTTTTTTGTTGTTGTATCCTTTTCTGATTTTGGTATCAAGGTGATATTTACTTTGTAAGAGTTGAGTAGGGTTCCTTCCTTCTCAATGTTTTGGAATAATTTCTGCAATGTAAGTATTAGCTACTCTTTGGAAGTTTGATAGAATTCTTGTGTGAACTCATTCGATTTAGGACTTTTATTTGTTGAAAGTGTTTTTATTGTTTCAATTTTGGTGCTTGATACTTGTCTGTTCAAGAGTTCTATTTCTTCCTGGATGAGCCTAGGGAGGTGGTGTGATTCCAGAAATTTGTCTATTTTCTCAACATTTTCAAATTTTTGAGTGTAGATATTTTTATAGTATTTAGTGATGATATTTTATATTTTTGTGTTATCTGTTGTTATTTACCCTTTGTCATTTCTGCAGTTTTTTTGTTTTTGTTTTTGTTTTTGCCAAGGCTGGGTTTGAACCTGCCACCTTTGGTATATGGGGCTGGTGCCCTACTTCTTTGAGCCACAGGTGCCACTTATACCCTTTGTCATTTCTGATAGAGCTTATTAGAGATCTTTTTGTTTCTGGTTAATCTGGGTTTATCAATTTTGTTTATCTTATTGAAGAACCAATGTTTTGCTTCACTAATCTTCTGAATGGTTTTGCTGTTGTTGTTGTTCTTGATTTCATTTAGTTCCGATATGATTTTAGTTATTTATTTTCTTCTGCTAGGTTTGGGACTAGATTTCTCTTCCTTTTCCAGTTCCTTGAGATGATTCATTAGATTGTTGATTTGTATTCTTTCTGATTTGGATGTGGACATTTGCTGTGATGAATTTCCCCTCTTAGGACTGTTTTTGCAGTATCTCACAGGTTTTGATAACTTTTGGCCTCACTGTCATTTCATTCAAGGAGTCTAATGATTTCCTTCTTTATCTCCTCCTTGACCCAGCTATTGTTTAGCAATAGGTTATTTAGTTTCTATGACTTTATGTAGGGTTGAGCATTTCTGTTGGAATTGATTTCTACTTTTATTCCACTGTGGTATGTAAAGATACATGGCATAATTTCTATTTTTAAAAATTTGAGACTTGTTTTGTGACTTAGGATGTGATCAGTCGTAGAAAATGATCCATGAGCTGATGCAAAGAACATATATTCATTAGTACTGGGGTGAAATTTTCTGCAGATGTCTGTTAAGCCCATTTGTTTTAAAGTTGAGTTTAATTCTGAACTCTCTTTGTTTAATTTCTATTTAAAGGATTTGTCCGGTTTTGTCAATGGGGTGTTGAAGTCCTCAAGTATTATGGTATTATTGTATTTTTTTGTTTTTTGTTGAGACAGAGTCTCACTTTATCACCCTTAGAGTGTGTGGTGTCACAGCTCACAGCAACCTCCAACTCCTGGGCTTAGGCAATTCTCTTGCCTCAGCCTCCCGAGTGGCTGGGATTACAGGTGCCCACCAGAACACCTGGCTATTTTTTGGTGCAATTTGGCCAGGACTGGGTTTGAATCCGCCACCCTCTTTATATGGGGCCAGCACTACCCTACCCACTAAGCCACAGGTGCTGCCCTATGATATTATTGTTTATCATTTTGTTTAGATCAAGAACATTTGAGCCATGCTTTGTGGCGGGCACCTATAGTCACAGCTACGTGGGAGGCTGAGGCAAGAGAATCTCTTAAGCCCAAGAGTTTGAGGTTGCTGTGAGCTGTGACACTCTACTGTGGGTGACATAGTGAGACTCTGTCTCAAAAAAAAAAAAAATGTGTTTTATAAATCTAGAAATGCCTGACTTGGGTGCATAAATATTTTGGATTCATATGACTGCTTTCTGAATTGTTCCCTTGATAAATATAAAATGCCCATCTTTGTCTTTCTTTACTTTTGTCCCTTTAAAGCCAATGTTATCTTTTGTCCCTTTAAAGCCAATGTCATTGCAACCTCCACTTTCTTTTGGTTTTCATTAGTGTGAAATATTTTTTCCAACCCTTCATCATAAGGCTTGATTTGTCATTTTGGGTTAGATGCATTTCCTGAAGACAGTAAATACTAAGTTTGAATGTTTTTTGTTGTTTGTTTTTGAGACAGAGCCTCACTATGTGGCCCTTGATAGAGTGCCATGGCGTCACAACTCACAGCAACCTCAAACTCTTGGGCTTAAGCAATTCTCTTGCCTCAGCCTCCAAAGTAGCTGGGACTACAGGTGCCCACCACAATGCCTAGCTATTTTTTTGTTGCAGTTGTTTAGCTGACCTGGCTGGGTTCAACCTGCTGCCACCAGTGTATGTGGCTGGTGCCGTAACCACTGTGCTGTGCGTGCTGAGCCATTTTTTTTTTTTTTTCTTTTTGGGACAAAATCTCACTATGTTGCCCTTGGTAGAGTGCTGTGGTATCACAGCCCACATAAACTTCATACTCTTGAGCTAACGTGATTCTCTTGCCCTCAGCCTCTTAAGTAGCTGGGACTACCCACTACAATGCCTGGCTATTTTTGTTGTTGTACTTGTCATTGTTGATTCAGCAGGCCTGGGCCAGGTTCAAACCCACCAGCCTCAGTATATGTGGCCGGTGCCCTAACCACTGAACCATGGGCACCCAGCCAAGGCTTTAATTTTTTTTATCCAATCAGCAAGCCTATGTCTCTTCAGTGGGGAGTTCAAGTCATTGACATTTAATGAGAAAAACTGATAAGAATGGTGGATTTCTCTCCATTCTGTTGTGAAAGACTGTTGCTTTGTTTTATCACTTGGGCCACTATGGTAGCTAGGCTTTATCCTTATGTTACTAGGTAGTTTTGCTTTGTGGGGAGACCATTGTATTGGTATGTGTATAGTACAGATCTGAGTACTTTCTGCAGATAGGTTAGTGATGAATTTTCTCAAATTTTGCATGTCAGGAAAATATTTATTTTCTACATCATATATGAAACTTAGTTTTGCAGGATACAGAGTCCTAGACTGGCAGTTGTTCTGTTTGAGAAGAATGAAAGTAGGAGCCTACTCTTTTCTGGGTTGTAAAGTCTTCACTAATGAGTGTAGGTCAGATGCTGCTTATGGCTAGGAGCTTATAGAATTTCTCTTTCATTTTGACTTTGGCCAGGCTAATGTATCTAGAAGATGCTTTGAATTGAGTCATCCTGGAGTTTGGTAACCATCTAATAATTGTATAACTGGGTATCTGGCAATGTGTGTGAAATTTTCAACTGTAATATCTTCAAGTAGAGGACTATCTTCTTTTCTGTCAGGGAAACCTATGATGCATATGTTTGTGTGCTTTGTATAGTCCCAAAAATCTCTAAGAGATTGCTCTGCTTTTGCTTTCTTCTTGTCTTTCTCTTTAAGTGATTGGATTAGCATAAGAGTCTTGTCTTTGCATTCTGAGAATCTTTCTTCTCCATGATTTAATCTGTTGCTAAAACTCTCTGCTGTGTTTGAAACTCCCTGAATGTCTGTTTCAATTCTTTAAACTCTGCTATATCCTTCCAATTTTTTTTAGATCTTTGGTGACTTTGAGTTTAATTTTGGTAATTTCTTCAGACAAATTTTCATATATCTTTTTGCTGGGTTTATCCTTTCTCTTAATTCCATTCATCTTATTTGCCATTCATTTTCTAAATTTCATTTCTGTCACTTCAACAATTTCTTTATGGTTAGAATTTTTTGTGATAGGTCCATTGTGATGCCTTGGGGACTGATCTATTCTGATTTTTCATGTTGCCAAAGTTCTTTTGTGGTTCTTCCTCATGTGTGGTTTTTATTTTAAATTCTTTTTCTCTTCCTCCTCTTTACCTTTTCTTTCCTTAACTCCAGGCTATTGGGTTGAGTTGACACTTGTGTTGCCAATGATATATTTGAAGAGATAGGTATATGCTATGGTCATAGCCATTCAGTGTCCTGTTTTAATTTCTTTCTTTCTTTTTTTTTTTTTTTTTGAGACAGAATCTCACTTTGACTCCTTTGGTAAAGTGCCATGGCATCACAGCTCACAGCAACTTCAAACTCTTGGGCTCAAGTGATCCTCTTGCCTCAGCCTTCCAAGTAGCTGTGACTACAGGTGCCTGCCACAATGCCCAGCTACTTTTAGAGATGGGGGCCTCACTCTTGCTCAGGCTGGTCTCAAATCCTGAGCTCAGGAAACCCACCTCCCTTTGCCTCCCAGGGTGCTGGGATTACAGGTATAAGCTGCTACACCTGGCCTGCTGTTTTAATTTCTTAATTTGAAATTTTAATGGGTTATATTTAGGTACTTCTTTTTCATAAAGGAATTTTAGCTTTGTAAAATCGTATGGTACAAGAGATTTTATGTTTTATGAAATTATAATTATGAAACAGAAGAACAGATGCAAGGTACAAGAAATTTTATGTACTAGTAACAAATTTATTTATTTATTTTTTCAGTATATAAGCATCATTTGTTCTTTTTTTGAAAGAGTATTTAAATAAGCACTTCCTAGTTCATATGAAAATAACCATAGTAACAAGATGATTTTTGTCCCTTCAAGGGTAAGTTCAATTGTACAATTAATTTTCAGTTATATTTGTGGAACTATTAAGTGGGCAATACCTTTTTCTTTTTCTTTTCTTTTTTTTACCTATAGTTTTTTTTTTTTATTGTTAAATCATAGCTGTGTACATTAGTTGCAATCAAGGGGCACAATGTGCTGTTTTCATATACAATCTGAAATATTCTCATCGAACTGTTCAATGTAGCCTTCATGGCATTTTCTTAGTTATTGTATGTAGACATTTGTATTCTGCCTTTAGTAAGTTTCTCCTGTACCCATTCTAAGATGCACCGTAGGTGTGGCCCCATACAAATTTATGATATTTGTATGTCACAGAAGGCCAAGAGCTCTTTGTTACTGTCAATATCAGAAGTATCATCTTCAATTTCTATATTACCATTGTCTTCTGAAGAGTCATTTTCCTCATCTTGGTAAATTTTATTGTCCTCAGTTCCATCCGTAGCATTGCTGATGCTGCATTTTTAAAATTATTTCACAACTTCCTTATTGACATTGTTCCAAGATCTTAGGGCCCAATCAGAAACCTGAATGATGGATTCTTCCTTGATTCTGCCTACTGACCACATCCACAACATTCACTCTTTCTTCATTAGGGCTTTAAAGCGCTTATTTACTGACACATGAAAAGGTTGCAGTTGGCTGGTTAGCCTAACGAGTATCACAGCAAGATGGGTTTTCAAGTCTGATGCAATTGCTTTTGCACTTTGTGTAACATGGGCTTTTATTGCAAGTTTGTCATAAATTCAGCAAAACTGATTAACATATTCAGGATGTTATTTTGCATACAGCATTTTCCCACAGTTACACTTTCTAGAGTTACACTTTTAATGCATACGCATAAATCAAAGAATTTAAAACATTTATATAAATACATAATTTGTACTACCCATGTATAATGTGCATTCTTATTTTGCCTGAAAATTTTGGGCAAAAAAGTACGCATTATACATGAAAAAAATTCAGTATTTCTTATAGCTCTGGAGGCCGAGAAGTCCAAGATCCAGAACTGGTCAATTTATTGTCTTGTGTGGGACCAGTCTCTGCCTCCAGAATTGTGTCTTAAATGCTGCATCCTCTGGAGGGCAGGAATGCTGTGCCCTCACATGGCAAGGACAGAAAGGCATAGATAGTCTCCTAACTTTTTATAGGGTTGTAATCTCATTCATGAGAGCTCTACACTTATGACTTAATCACTTCCGAAAGGTACCACCTCCTGGTACTATTACAATGATGATTATTTCACCATAAGGATCTGGGAAGGTACATGTTTGGCCTGTGGTGGTAGTGAACAGCCCTCTAAAACACCTTAGTCTTATTTCCATGATAGATTGAGCAGACATTTAACATGCCCCCACTTTCTACTTTATCTAATCTTCTCTGACCTAGAACTCACTTTAATTGTCACTATGCCTATTTAATAATAGTCCCTCCTTATCTGCATTTTCATTTTCTATGTTTTAAGTTACTCATGGTTGGCTGGGTGCAGGGTGGCTTGTGCCTATAATCCTAGCACTCTGGAAGGCCAAGATAGGTGGATTGCTTGAATTCAAGAGTTTGAGACCAGCCTGAGCAAAAGAGAGACCTCATCTCTACAAAAAATAGAAAAACTAACTGGGCAAGGTAGTGCATGCTACTCAGGAGGCTGAGGTAGAAGGATTACCCAAGCCCAAGAGTTTGAGGTTGCTATGAGCCATGATGACACCACAGCACTCTTCTCATGGTGATAGAGTGAGACTGTCTAAAAAAAAATTTTTTTTTAAGTTTCTCATAGTTAACCTTGGTCTGGAAATATTAAATGGAAAATTCAAGTCATAAACAATTAATGAATTTTGAATTGTGCACCATTCTAAATGGTGTGATAAAAATCTCATATCACCCCACTGCATTCTGCTCTGGATGTAAATCATCCAGTGTATCCATATTGCATGATCTACCCTCCTGTCACTTAGTAATCTTAGTAGCTGTCTTGGTTGTCAGAGTTTGGCACTATCTGAAGTTTTGGGTACCTGTTTTTGTGTGTGTGTGTGTGGGGGGGTGTCTTGGCATCTATCCCTCATAAATAAGGGGAGACTTGTGTACTATGTGTATTATTTACTAGGAATGCTGTGGTGATTAATTTTATGTGTCAACTTGGCCAAGTCATGGTACTGTTTTTTTGGCAAACATCAGTCCAGAGGTTGCTATGAAGGTATTTTTAGATGTGATTGACAATTTAATCAGTAAATTCTGAGTCTAGCAGATTACCCTTCATAATGTAGGTTGGCCTCATCTAATCAGTTAAAGATCTAAAGAAAGAAATACTGAGGTCTCCCAAGAAAGAAGGAATTCTGCTTTCAGACTACCTTTTGACTTGAGATGTAACACTGACTGTTATCTGGATCTTCAGCAGGTAGCTTTCTGTGCAGAATTTGAATTTGCCAATTCCCATAATCTTGCAAGCCAGTTCCTTACAAGGAGTCTCTCTGGCTCTCTGTGTGTTTCTTTCTCTATAGATAGAGGGACAGAGAGACAGACAGACAGACAGACAGACAGACACACACACACACACACACAGCCCTAACTCTTATTGGTTTTATTCCTCTGAAGTACCCTGACTGATATGCCTGTCCTAATAAACCATCACACATTGAATGGCTTAAATGAGAAAAATTTATTAATTCACAGTTGTGGAGCTGGAAGACAAACACTCCAAGTTGCTGATAGGTTAGTTTTTTTCTGAGGGTTGTGAGAAAGAAGCTATTCCAGGCCTCTCTCCTAGCTTCTGGAAGTTTTTGCATTCCTTGGCTTATAGCAGAATGACCCACATGGTATTGTGGACTGGATGTTTGTGTCTCCCCAAATTCATATGCAGAAGCCCTAACCCTCAGTGTGGTAATATTTGGAGCTGGGGCCTTCAGGAGATAATTAAGTTTAGGTGAGGTCATGAGGGTGGGATTCCCAGGATGGAATCAGTGCCCATCTATACCCATATACATGTGAGGCCTGACAATTAAGTTCATGAACTAATCCTAGAAAAAGCACTGCATATGTTATTGCTGAATATCACTACAGTCACATTCAAAGTACTCCTCTTGGGAAGCTAAGCACTAACACCAGTGCTTAGTTCATTCTTCAAAGCAGTTTTGGAACTGTTTCTGGAATGGGCATTGGAGAGGTCATAGTACAAGGTCTGACAATTAAGTTCATGAACTTGCCACTATGCACTTATGTTGGCAGCATGGTATCAACAACTCAGTAAGATTTCATAACTTTGATATATCAGTGTCTCACAGCTGTATTTATGTTCATACGTGGTGGTGTCTTGTTGATTGGCATTCATTATTATTGTTGCATGTTTTTGTGTCCCTTATGATGACAGCTCTGATGGTTATTCCAGAAAAAGAGTTCCAAAATGTTCTGAAGGGTGGACTAGGCACTGGTATCAGTGCATAGCTTCCCAAGGGGAGTACTTTGAAGGTGACCATAGTGATATTCAGCAATGAGGTATGTAGTACTATTCCTAGGATGAGTTCACAAACTTAATTGTCTTACCTTATATATACTGCTATCTCCATGCACACAAACCAAAGAAAGGTATGTGAGTGCACAGTGAGAAGTCTGTGATCTCAAGCCAGGAAGCAGGCCCTTACCAGGAATTAAATCTGTTGTCACCTTATTTTGGACTTCTCAGCTTCCAGAATGTGAGAAATAAATGTTTAAGCCACCCAATCTACAGTATTCTGCTACAATGCACAAGCTGCCTAGGACATGGCATTCTCCTTGTCTGTGTGTCTATCTCCAGATTCCCCCTTTCCATCAGGACACGGACATATTGGATTAATGCCCAGTCTGTGATCTTATTTTAATTTGATTGCCTCTATTAAAATTGGGTCTCCAAACAAGGTCACATTCAGTGGATCTGGGAGTTAGGATTTTAACATAGGAATTTTCAGGGATCACAATTCAACCCAGACCACTCTGCCATCATGTATAAATTATCTCAGCTTTCTTTCTTTCTTTCTTTCTTTTTTTTTTTTTTATTGTTGGGGATTCATTGAGGGTACAATAAGCCAGGTTACACGGATTGCATTTGTTAGGTAAAGGCCCTCTTGCAATCGTGTCTTGCTCCCAAAAGGTGTGGCACACACCAAGGCCCCACTCCCCTCCCTCTCTCTGCTTTTTCCTTCCCCCCCCATGACCTTAATTGTCATTAATTGTCCTCATATCAAAATTGAGTACATAGGATTCATGCTTCTCCATTCTTGTGATGCTTTACTAAGAATAATGTCTTCCATTTCCATCCAGGTTAATATGAAGAATGTAAAGTCTCCATTTTTTTAAATGGCTGAATAGTATTCCATGGTATACATATACCACAGCTTGTTAATCCATTCCTGGGTTGGTGGGTATTTAGGCTGTTTCCACATTTTGGTGATTGTAAATTGAGCTGCAATAAACAGTCTAGTACAAGTGTCCTTATGATAAAAGGATTTT
>CAUYPK010082218.1:0-22026 GCA_963574355.1 Loris lydekkerianus
GAGTCGTTTGTGCTGAAGAGGTTGAAGGTCTGCTTGGTCATCTCATGGAGGACAGAGACAGCTTGAGCCTTCTGGAGCTGCCTGCCACCCAACTCCTCCTGGGGGAATCTGAAGTCACTCCTGTCCTTCAGGCAGGAGAAAGGAGAGATTCTCCTCATTTGTACCAGGGGAATCAAGGCCCTCCTGTTGCCCAACCTGTGGGACTGAGGCAGATCACAGCCCAGAGAGCAGATGAACGTGCTGCTGAGTGCCACCAGGGCCATCAGTACAGAAAAGGGCAAGGCCATTGGGAATGTTGAAGATGCTGTTGGCTGGCTGAGCTGGGTGACCCTGAGTTTTAGTCTCTAGGTTCTCTGGAGACCTTGCTTTGTGCATAGGCCTTAAATAGGGAACATACTTACTAGTTTCCATTTTCTGAATACCCTCATGTTACTTTCTACTTCTGTTTTTGTTTTCTTTTTAAATTAAATTTAATTTGAATTATTGTTTGAGATTCATTGAGGGTACAAAGAATTAGGTTACACTGATCACATTTGTTAGGCAAAGTCCCTTTTATGATTGTGTGCTGCCCCTAAGAGGTGTGCCATACACCCTGATCCTGCATCCTCCTCTTTCCTCCCTCTCCCCACTCCTTCATTCCCCTACCACCCACCATGGATTAGGTTGTCTACTGCCTTCATATTAGAATTGTGCACCTTGGATTCTTGCATCTCCATTCTTGTGATACTTTACTAAGAAGAATATGTTCCACCTCCATCCAGGTTAATACAAAAGATGTAGTCTCCATCTCTTTTAATGGCTGAATAGTATTCCATGGTGTGTGTTTGTGTATCACAGCTTGTTAATCCATTTTCTGGGTTGGTGGGCATTTAGGTTGTTATTTTTGCCTTCTTTATGCATTCTCTACATGGGTTTAGAGCACTGATTTCTCTACCTTTTTCTTTTTGTCCATTATTGCTTTCCCTCTCCTTACCTCCAGAATTTGTTACCTATTTCTTTCTAATTGAGCCCCTCATGATAACTTAATAATATAGATACATATTTACATGCTGTATGTGGGTCACTACAAAAGTTATGAGACCGACTGTTTATAGTCCATTATTTTAACCTTTGTAATTAGTCTGTGCAAGTTTCATCTGACTAGCCTTCTTGGTTTTGCTGAGAGGGCTTCATTCATTTCTCTCTGCTAGGATTTTACATTTTTTGATTTTTGTGTATCTCAAAATGTTCACAATAACCTATGTATTTATAACTGTGCTTTGGATATAAAAATTGTGACGTTTACTTTTCATTCAATGCAGGGTTAAGAATGACTAAATAGGCTGGGTGCAGTGACTCACACCTGTAATCCTAACACTCTGGGATGCAGAGGCAGAGGGATCACTGCAGCTCAGGAATCTGAGACCAGCCTAAGTAAAAGCAAGACCCTATCTCTACTAATTGAAAAATTAGTCCCAGCTACTTGGGAGGCTAACGCAGGAGGATCACTTAAACCCAAGAGTTTGAGGTTGCTGTGAGCTAGGCTGACCCCAGGGCATTCTAGCCTAGGGCAATAGAGTGAGACTCTGTTTCAATTTAAAAGAGAGAGAGATAGAGAGAGAGAGAGAAAGAATGTCTAAATAAAAATTTTAAGCTAAAAGTTAAATTTAAAACCTATTGATATTGAACTTAATTAGCCTCTTATCTTATCTTCCCACCAGTCACCCAATTAGACTGCCTTCCCCAACTTCTTTGCACTTTGGTTTCCAGTGAGAATAAATCCAGGCCAAGTAAGTATGGATGGAAGTGATTTTTGTCCTTTAAAGTCTTGCCTTTTGAAAACATCCCCATGTTATCTGCTTTCCTTTTGCAATTCAGTAGGACAGACTCAAGCACCACTACCATGTTTGGGGCTCTATGTCGAAAACGGGAAAGCCACAACAAAGAAAGAACTCAGGTCCCTGAACACTGTTTGGAGGAGGGCCAACTAAAAAGGCACGTGATCAGGAATTTCTATATTGAGCTCTTATGTGAATGAAAGAGCAATTTTTGTTATGCTTTAATGAGTGATAGTTTTCTGCTTATTTGTTGCAGCAGATAGCATTAACTTAATTGACAAATTAAGTATTTTAACAATACTATGCTGGGCTGGGCACAGTGGCTCATGTCCACTTTGAGAGGCTGAGACAGGAGGCTCTTTTGAATCCAAGAGTTGGGGACCTTCCTGAGCAAAAGTGAGACCCCCGTCTCTATAAAAAGTAGAAAAATTAGCTGAGCATGGTGACAAGTGCCTGTAGTTCCAGTTAATTCAGAGAATGAGATGGGAGGATCCTGTGAGCCCAGAAATTCCAGGTTGCAGTGAGTTAAAATGAGTACTCTAGCTTGGGTGACAGAGTGAGACTCTGTTTCAGAAAAACAAACAAACAAACAAACAAACAAAAGCTATCCTAAGAATCTTTTCTATAAAAAATTAAATTTCAAGCCTTAGAAGCAGCAAATATCCCTCAATAATTTAAGCAGACAAATAAAATTATAAATTGTAACATTAAGAAAATAGACTATGTAAATGCATGATGTGCAATAAAATTTTAAAATAATTTTATGATTTTAGTTTCAGGTATTTTTTAATCTGGTGGGAAAATCAGAATTGAGATTGCTTTTTGGTTTAGAAAACAATAATGTAATTGGTTAGCGAGTCATGAATGCATGTAGTATAACTTTCTTGTTTATTTGCTGACTTTAAGGATTACTAATGAGAGGAAAACACACTTTATTTTCTCCTCTGACAGTCTCCTAGGCACAAGGGCTGCATTCATTTTTCGTCTGGTAGCAGATGATTTCCCGGAAATACTTCTGTACAATTCCCAAATAAAGAGAGATTTTCTACTTTTGTCAGCTCCAGTTGACCCACACTGAGATCAAAGTTACTGGAACTGAGCAGTTTATTGAAGAGATCTTATCCCAAGCCCCAAGGTTGTTCTCTGTGTTGAAGAGGTTTAAGATTCACTGGGGCATCTGGTGGTGCAAACAGGGGGCTTGTGTCTTCCGGATTTGGGTGATACTCTTTCTTTTCCAAGGAAATTTGAAATGAGTTACGTCACTCAGGATCCTATTCTGCTGCCTCAATAGCACTAAGGTTTTCTGTTTTACTAGGCATGGTCCCAAGAAAGATCTCAGGCAAGTGAGCAGGCAGGGCTCGAGCAGATCATCTCTGCTGCCATGGTCCGGGGGGAGTGAGCCGTCGCCATTTTCAGTGATTCTTCAGCCGGCCGCCAGGGCGCGCTCACACCGCTGAGCGCTGAGCGCAAAGCTCCCTTAGCTGCGCAGCTAGGGCAGCAAGGGCCGCCTGCGTGGCCTGGTTCTGCACCCGTGATTGCGGAAAGGCCGACTTGGGGCTTTTGGATTGAGTCGGTCAGACAGCCCGAGGGAAACGCCTTCGCGGCTTCTGATCTCAAGTTTGTGCGGTTGCAACAGTGAGAAAAAAAAAAAAAATCTCCGTTTGATTGCTCAGATGGGAGCTTAGCTGTGGCTTCGTCTGAGCCGTCTTCTTGGCGAGAGCAGAACCTTTGATTTTCTGAACTTTTCCCTGTATTCTGGGCTTTGTCTCTCATAAGACACTTTGCCGAGACTTATTTTTTACAAAAGAACCCATTTATTCAGGGACGTGAGGGCACGAGATCGTACAAGTTCTAATTCTTTGAGCTTGCAGTTGTAGTTGTGTTTGGGGCAGCCAGGAAAGAGGCAGACTGGGGGCGCTGGAGTGGAGCGAGTATTGGGGCCCCACGAATTGCGGCCGGCTGCTCGCTGGGGCCCAAGAAAGGGGAACTGTGCCCGATGTGCGCGCGCTGCGGTTTTCTAGTGGCTGGTTTTTCAACGTTATGATGTTAACGTAGTTGAAAAACACTAATTCTGGTATAATTAAAACTCACAGCATTATTTTAAATTTAAATATTTTATTTATACCAAAACAAGAATTTTATGTGACTTTAGTTCATAGCTTTAAAGAAAGTCAACAGTGCTTTCAAGATTACTTTGCATTTCAACCGAGAGAATTGCCATGTTTGACAATTTCTCACATGATTCTGTGACAATCTTAGATTGTTTTTATCTAACTTAAAGTTACTGACACATCTTTCTCAGAATCCCACCTTGACTCTTTTTAGTAACTCTTGTTACTAAAAAGAGAAATGAGTAGTGTTGTATACAAGGAGTTGAGGACTTTTAGCAGGTCAGAACTTTTTATTTTTTTAAGAATTTTATAGACTGAGTGGTATTTTCTATAATTTGTTGCACTGTGCACCTCTCCTTTGTTGGACTCCTGGAGGTTTGAAAGGATGGGGGTCATTGTTTGTCTTTACCTAAAATTTCAATATTTGGTTTAGTCTGGATGTTTAGGCATTAATTTTCACTTTTAAAAGTCATATTACAATATTGTTTGGAATTATTGCCTCCTTAAATTTTATGCTTGAAGGGATTATTTACTTCCCCTAGACCAGTCCAGGGAATAGCTTTTGAATTAATGTTGTCATTTTCTGTGGCTGAAAATAAAGGAATGTTCCATGTCCAATCACTCTCCCTCTCTCCATATCTATCTATCTATCTATCTATCTTATATCTCCATATATCATATATATATCATATATACCTTATATACGAGATTTTTTATATTTACTATATTATTATGACATGTAAATGTAGTTCTGTATCACTTAACAACAGAGATAAGTATTGAGAAATGTGTCTTAGGCAATTGCATCCTTGTTGAAACATAGCTTGTACTTACACACACCTAGGTGCCACCATACCCTACTACAAACCTAAGCTCTCTGGCTTTGCCTATTCCTCCTGGGCTGGAAAACTGTACAGGTCGTTGCTGTACTGAGTACTGTAGGCAACTGTAACACAGTGGTAAGTGTGTATCTAAACACAGAAAAGATACAGAAAAATGTATTATAACATTATGAACTACTGTCACATATGTACTCCCTCATTGACTAAAATTTTAACTGAAGCCTTTGGAAGTATCACCAAAAGGTAGTTTGAAGCTATCCAAATATGAGGGAAGGGATTATTTTATTTATCTATACTAGTCTTAGAGCACCTCTCACCTCATACAACTTGGTGAGACAGTGGTTCCCTGGAAAGGGCTTCCAGTGGACTGTAAAGTTCTTATGTGCCAGGCATAGCTCTGAAAATCAGAACCTGGGGTCTGCCTCCTCTACAGGCAGTCCACTCTCCTAGAGTCTCCATCTGGGGGATGCCAACGTCCCCGACCCTGAAAAATGTCAGGGAGGCTGCAGTCAATGCTTGATGTGGTGGAGAAAAAGCTTGGCTTGGGGGAATACGGATTATACAGATGATTATGTTATTATATTAGTACTAAAAGGTAAGTTTTATTTACTTTGCTCAGATTCTTAGCCAGTAATTTGAAAACTTTATTTAATCTTTACAGCTTCCTTTGTGACAACTAATAAAAGTGTCTCAATTTGGTGGAGGGAGAGGAAAATCAGATGTTATATAATTTCCCAAGAGCCATAAATATTTTCAAAACTGGGGCATTCTATTGCCTCCCAATTCCCCCTTCATTAGCTCTCAATACTTGTTAGCTGCACTGAGCTTCTATTGTATAATTAATCATAATCATGTCTTTAATGTCTGTCTTGCCTGCTCCCTGGAGGGCAGTCACCATCCTGTCTTATCCATGATTCTACATTGCCAACCACATTTTCTGTCACATATCTGCAACCAACACATATTTTGTGACAGAATGCAGACAACTGTATGACTTAACCCTTGGTTGTCTGGTGTTATTTCACTATTGTGTGTAGATGGTGTCAGAAAACATGAGCTCTAGCTTTCGTAAAAAATGGTGAAAGAAATCACATCAAGTGTGTTAGCCCTTTAAAACGAATTGCAGAGGCAAGGCAACTTGTATTTTAGTACAATTTAAGAAGTGTAAAAATGGCATCCAGGATCAAACCTCCTATTACTCAATTTTAAAAAGAGACATAGATTGAGATTCAGAGAGGATGTTCTTTCAACATTGGTTTTCATGTGGATGAATACATCCTATTAGACTGAGACTTCTCCCATTTTCTGAGTGTTTAATTTTCATTGTAATAATACAAAAGAAGTGCTGAGATCATGACATTATTTGAGCCCTGTGTATAGAAGAGAAAGTGAACAACTGGAAACAAAATTGGGGTAAGCATAAACACTGAAATTCTTGGAGGAATCTCTCAGGCAAGCAGGTGATCAGGCAGCTGGGTAAAGACTCACTGATGAAAAAACCCACAAAAGACTGTTGATGATGATGCTGTAGTTAGGAACTAGAAGGAACCGCCATTCTCTAATGCCATTTCTTTGCCAAAACCCTGAACTTTCCACCATGGAAAACCACCAGCTCAGCCAGCAAACATGGAGCCACCAAGCAGACACAGTAGGATTAGCAGTTCAGATAAGCACTCCAGATGTGTAGGCTGTGCTTAGTGCCCATGTCCTGTCTATAAGGAAGGCTGGAAATTTACATTGTGTTGCCTGCATTGGTGAATTAGTTTTCTATTGATGGATAACCAGAAACTCAGTAGCTTAAAACAAATAATGTTTATTATCTAACAGTTTTTGTAGATCAAGAAGTCAACAGTGGGCTCAGAATCTCTCATGAGGTTGCAACCGAGATGTCTGCTGGGGCTGCAAGCATCTGAAGGCTTTCTAAATTTTTTATACCAATTGATAATGTTCTCAACAATAAATGAGAGTGCTTTCTAATTCAATAGTTGGAAACAAAAAACATTGTTTTCAGTATTTGACATGAGACAAATTAAACTACCATCTCAATACATTTTGCTAAGTATGTATCATGAAGATATGCACCCTTAATGTTTTAAGACATGAATGAAGTGCAAGATCAAAAATATCTTCCTTTAACAAAGAAAATCTAAAACTAGAATTATTCCCATTAAAATTAGGAAAAATTCATCTTGATTTCAACCAGAAAGAAAAGCTACTTGAACAGGAGACAAATGCCCATCTTAGCATATCAAGAACCAGAACTGACAAAGCTATGGGATTAAGAACAATATGACATCAGTACCATGTTAAAAACAACCCCCCTCTGAAATATTATTGCCAAAAGGTCAAAATGCAAAAAAGATGGACATATTTAATCACGTTAAATTGAATAACCCTGCTCCCATAAAAATGCCATAAATTGAGAAAAAAAGTATTTATAGTAAATAGGACAATTAAAGCAAAAGATAGGAATAAGTGATTCACATGTGAAAAATATACTCAATAAACAAATTTTAACTAGTAATTAATGTAAATTCAAACAGCAAAGTAACTAGAACTGCAAAGATTTCCTTTGAAATTGTCACTGAACATAATTCCACTGGATGTGCATATTGGCATACTCCTGGAAATATCTTTTTAAAGCATTTAAAAAAGCTTACACTATTTGATTCAGATTTCACTTAATATTTGTAACAGGGGTAGTAAATATGAGCAAAGTTTTATGTAAGAATATTAAATTTTGCTTCATTTGTAATGGTGAAAGATTTGTGGTAGATACCTAGGTATCTACACATAAGGAAATTGAAAAAAATATGGCATGTTCATGGAATGAAAGTCTGTAGACACTTAACACTTTCAAAGAATGATAACCTGAAAATTATGAAGATGAAACTAAAGTCAAAAATTATGTTAACTTTGTTAGAAATAACTATTATTTATTGAATACTTCTCTGTGCATGTCTTATACTAATCACTTGCTTATATTATCTCCTTATAACTCTGATATAGATAGAATTATTAGTGACCACACCCAGCCTTGTAAATAAATGGGGAAACTGAAGCTTAGAGGTAAACTAATCCCAAGGTCTTTCACCAGTTGTTAACAATTGGTTAAGCAGGGGATGGGGCATTGGTTTTAATTCTCTTTACGGTATACTTATGTAGTTTAGAATGTTCTGTGGGAGCATATTTTGTCTTTATAATGAGAACAAAATAATTTTAATTACGAATATTTGAACACCCTTGAATTGTGTTTGCTTTGCAGGTGAACTATACAAACTCTCCTGTTGGCAAAAAGGAAAAATTACATTTGGATTTGTCTGAACAAAAATGAAAATTTTTTTAACGCACATGCATTTGATAATTAGGAAAACCATCTTACATATTATTTTCGAACATACACAGATTTTAAAAACTGAGAGTCAAAGTGGTAGAATTCTGTCTCTTTGAAAGTTGGATTTGTTTCTTTTTATCATCTAGCTTTTAGTCTGGGCTTGGGCCATTTGAAAAATAGTTTATAAATGTCTGTACATACAGACAAATATGTGTGTAACAGAAGTTAATTTTGGTATGTGGAATCATTGAGTTACTTTTTATTTTCCTGTATTTTCTGTAATAGATAAAACTTACATCAAAAAAGCTAACAAATGTTAATTTTTGAATATTTTATCAGAAAAACTAAAATCAGAAATGTTCCTAGAATGCTTTATGTGCTTGTAGTTTTTATCTTCTTTAAATGTTTTTCCAATCTGATTTTTCAAAAAAGAAAAAAAATTAGCTTATGAAAATAAATCTTCTCAGTTTAACATTTCAAAGCCACCTAAAAATTCCACCTCTATAAGGAAGAATTTCACGTGTAAGTAGCAATAAAGTTGAGGATCTCATAACCAAAATGCCTGAGACCAAGTGTTTCAGATTTTGGAAGTTTCTTAGGATTTTAAGAATATTTGCATATACACAAGATGTCTTAGTGATGGGACCCAAGTCTATACACAAAATTCATTTATATTACATATATACCTTATACACATAGCCTAAGATAATTTTATAAAAGTTTTAATAATTTTGTGCATGAAATGAACTTTTTAACTATGTTTTGACTGCAACTCAGTCACATGAAGTCAGTTGTAGAATTTTCCACTTGTCGCATGGTATCAGCCTTCAAATAATTTTGGATTTTAGAGCATTTTGGATTTAAAGACGAGGTGCTCAATTTGTATTAGCACATAATCAGTCAGCCATTTGTATGTTGCCAAGAGAGCTGTCAACTGCAGAAAATGGGAAATTAAAAGGACCAGAGATGGGCTGTGTGAGGCTGGAGGTAAGGGATGTAAGTATTAGCAGTTAGTTTACCTGGCTAAGCAATTATGTTAATTACAAAGCACTAGGGTCAGATAAAATAGAAGACAGAAATCCTTTTTTCAACGAGAAAAAAAAAAAAGCAGTACAGAACTGAAAAGAAGCAGGACTATACCACTTTGGAATATCAGGATTAGCACCAAAAAGTAATATATCAATGCTACATAAAAAATAAAGAAATCTTAACAAAATTACCTCTAAAAGGTCAAAGAACAAAAAGACAAATACCTCAAAAATTAACTGAGTAGACTGAAAGAAAAAACCAACAATGCAAACAAATGCCAGTTAAATTATATTTATTACATAAAGAGATTATATAACTTGATATGAAAAACAAAAGAACTTCAACAGGTATCACAAGGGCAAAGGACATGAATAGTTTTGATCAAAGAAGAAACACAGCTACCAAAATTACACAAATATTCAACCTCATTAATATTCAAGAAAAGGATCAGGATGTCATTTCTTGTTATTCAATACAAAGTTTAACAGCAATTTCTACTTTTTCTAAATGTACTCAAATATGCTATTTTTAGTTATAAAACACTGAGTTGTTAAAAAAAAAAAAACACAAAAAATATGAAATCTCTGCCAATGCAGAAATGAAAAAATTAAAATCAATCTACACTTGTATGGGCAGTAAGGTTCAGATCCCGAAAAGCCTATCATTTTGCCTTGGTTCCTGAGTTTTATTACTGGATTGTCAATAAAGAGAAAGTTGTTCCTGATTTACATCCTCACAATGTCCCAACTATAGGGATATACATATACTTCGTCATTATGGTATTGTTTTTCTTCTGTTAGACAATTATTCTAAGAAAATTCCTTTTTAGAATTACTCATTACAAAGGGCTCCTATAGTTCCACTTGCTGATAAGGTCCCATCAACATCTCCCCATGGGGTTCTCAATACCAAGGGCACTGCCTGCAAGACAATAGTGTTCTAGGCTTTCTGCAGTTGGCTTCTTAGGGAGTCTGAAGTTGGTCCCATCTTTAAAACACGGCCTTGAAAAACGGACATTTTTCTGACTGGATGCAGAAGACAATCTATCAGTCTATCTCCTGCTGGCTCAGATCATAACCTTGAGGCAGATCACACAGCTCAGAATGTACATGGACTGGAGCAGCACCAGGGCAATCACCCCACATCAGAAAATCATCATGTTAGGATGATCAAGTTGGGGAACTGAACTTAAAATTCTGTAATTTTTATTCAGAATATTTTTCTTTTTTTTCATATCCCTAAACTTTACTGAACAAAAGGTGAAAAAAAAGAACAGCCTAAATTTACTGAGCAAAAGTAATTCTCTGAAACCAGACCTTTGCTGATTGGTGTAAAGGCAACTCTATAGAAAACATTCTACAAGCAAATAACATAAGCTTCATTTGAAGTAACAACTTAACCAAATGACAAATTTAGTTTCCAACTTAATAAGACGTAGCCCTAATTTATCTAAATTCAGTATGACTATCTAGACATTTATTCTCTGGTACAGAATTTCCATTTGAATAGTAAAAGCTGCTTTGTGGAAGAAAATATAATTTAAATTGAAAAACAATTTCACCACAGTTGAAATGCCCATTTTAAAACTGTGTATATGTATATACTTAAGTATGTATATGTATATGCATGTATATTTCTGTTACATGCGATTTTTCTCTCTCTCTAGAGATATCAAATCTTGACTTAGTGCTACCACATTTTTTCTAGTTAATATTCTTATTTCTACTATCTGCCTAAGAAACTTCACATATTCTGAATGTAACCACACAATCTAATTAGTTAACAAGTATGTCAGAAACTATGAAAAGAGGGAGGTAGCTAATAATACTTGGCAACCATTTGTTTATTATTTTAGGTTGGAGCAGGTGGCCTCCCTTTGATGTTTTGCAGTCAAATATGAAAACATTCAACTCTGAATAATAACAGACAAATTACCACCTACAGTTTAACTTATGTAACATCACAAAAAAAACTAAACATTTCCCTATGTATCTTTTTTCATTGTTAAAACAGCTATGTTGAATACATTTGTTAACCATTTGATAAACTTACTAAGTTACCAAACAAGACAGTATCAATTACCTTTATCATCTAATAACTGTACCAATCATTGCAAGAAGATACAAGTGAAGGGGAAGTCTGAGATCACCCATAATGTATTGCAATGTTGTTATATCTTAGACTTAAGAATGATCTGAAGGTGCGGAGAGAGGTGATTCTCTAGAAGGTGACCCAGGGTTTTCTTCAGGTGGAAAAACTGTGAGGGTACAAGCTCGAATGCCACCAAGAGATTCTGGAAGGTCAAAGACTTTATGCCACTCATCTTTTTCTGGATCATATTTCTGGACAATTTCTACCATACAACGATTATTCCAAGAATATCCACCAACAACGTAGATTTTATTTTCAAAGACAGCAACTCCAACATCACTTTGACCTCTTAACATAGCAGCAATTGGTGTCCACTGGTCAAGGGTTGGTGAATAGTATTCACAGCTTAGAACATCATCATAATCACTTGTTCCTCTGAAGTGATTGCCACCAATGACATAGAGTTTATCTCCAACTGTACACATGCAATGCAGACCTCTGACTGTAGTCATTGGTGCCTTCTGTGTCCATTTGTCTGTATCCGGGTCAAAACACATGAGCTCATTTTGGAAAGTGTCATGGGTAATTCCTCCTGAAATATACATTAAACCTCCATACACTGTTCCAGCATGGCCATAGTGTGGTTCACTCATTTTTGCAACATAGCTCCACTCATTCATTCTTGGATTATAACATTCCACTGTGGCCAGTTCACCAGCTGCACTGCGCCCACCAACTGCATACAAATGTCCTTTGAGGGCACTCAAGTGGAAGAATGTGCGCTTTTCATTTAATGATGCAACCTGCATCCACTTATTATATCGAGGATCAAATCTGAAAACTGTATCAACAGCAGTTTTTCCTTTTGTGTCATAATTACTCTGACCACCAACTACATAAAGAAAGTTTCCAATGACAGCAATGCCATGCTGGTAACGGGGAGCATCCATGGGGGCTAAAGATCTCCACTCTTGTGCTCTTTCATCATACATCCTTAATTCTTTACTGACGACCAGCTGCTGCCTCAAAACTCCTCCTAATGTAACCAGGTGAGTAGAGTCAGATCGAATGGCAGTTCTATCTGACTGCATCACTGGCTGCATATATGGCATCATTTGGTAATTACTAGCTTCTAAAAGCAAATTCACACAAGTATTGTCTGTTCTCATGAAATCTACTGTCTGCACATAATTGATGAGGTCCTGTGGTGTCATCAGTGGAAATCGAATATTCTTCATTAATTTTGCAGCATAATCCATCCGAGGGTCCTCCAACCTTAGCCAGCGACAAGCAGCCTTGAAGAGTTCAAGTTCAGTACAATGCTTAAGACTATTACTGGAAAGCACAAAGGCAAGCCGTTCAAAAGGAAGTTTTAGAAACTCTCCAGTACTCAGTAAAGCAGGAAAGTTCTTCAGGATGAAATTATTAACGTATTTATCCACTTCTATAAGATTGTAGGTGTTAGCAATTCGTCCAACCTCAACACAGTTATCCAAAGAGACTCCTGATATAAGAAATACTTTACAAAAGTCCAGAACAGGTAAAATTTGCAAAAAGCTGGCGGCTTCAAGTGTGTCCTGAAGATTGTCCATATTTAGAGAAAGTTTTGCAGTATAAATAAAATCAATGATTTTCTTCAGACCAACTTTGTTCACCCCATGAAGCTTAATGCACATTAAATCTTGTTCTTTCATTCCACCCGTGAACATAGCCTTGAAATAATCACTAGCAGACGCCATCATAGCTCTGTGAACAGGGAAGATTTCATCTCCATCGCCAGGTACCAGGGTCACATCACAAAGCAAACCTTCTATTCTAAGCTGATCAAAACCTTGCAATACCACCGAACTGTGAGTATTACTGGTAAAAAAGCGTGTGGTTCCTGTCTTGCAAGGCTGCAGATGGGAAGAGACGCCCATTTCGCCGTTACCCAAAGACACTTTCATGGGAAAGCTTTCCTTTTGCACAGAGATGTAAGCCAAAGAAAAACCCGAATGTTTTACTGGAAACGAGGTGTCCAAAGAGCAGGAGAGCTCGCGTGCCTTAATCAAGAGCAAGCAGTCACTGTGGCACCCTCAGAACACACAGTCACCCACCGATAATAATCGTTCTCTAGCAGGACCACAAATGGCTGTGGACCTCAAATCTGATGATTATGCAGATTATTCATCACCCGAAGGCAGTTAAATGACCCGGTTCACCTCGTCCCGCGGGCTGGTGAGGCCGCTCCTCCAGCAGTTCCGCTTCAGGCCAAGCTGGTGGGGGGAGGGCGCCGCCACGTACTGCGGCTCCACGGCTCGCTCAGCGGCGAGTCACGGCACCTCAGCGAGCGGCTCCCTGCACCTTCCGACGTCCCTGGAGCGTTGCGGCGGCCACCGGCCTGTCTTCCAGCAAGGGCCCGGAACACCGGCCTGGGCCTGGAACACGGGCCTAGCCACGGACACCGAGGCGGTCCTTCCGGAAAGGCCTAGTCCCAGGCTCGGAGCGGCCACAGCAGGTACTGCGGCTGCGCGGCATCCAGAGCTCGTCCGTGGGCGGGCGTGTGGGGGAGGGGTCGCGGGACGGGGAGGAAGTGCGCTGGAGGGGCGGGGCCGGGATTGCGGAAACCGAGGTGTTTGGGGTGGGCGCCCCCTGGGGCTCTTAGAGTGGCAGTGTTTGTGGGACCAAATTAGACCAGAGTGGGTGACCCAGGTAGTGTACTTGTATTTTTCTGCACTTTTGATATTAAGTTGTTCGCAGTGGCTGAGCTTTTCCCTCCACAAAACCGATACTTAAAAAAAAAAAAAAGGCTTACACTTACCGGCTTGTCTTTTGAATAACAATCAAATGCAGCTTTTGTATAAATTGTAAAAGAACCTGGTAGAAGACAGGAGGATGCTTAATTTTTTTTTTCTATAAAGCAATTTTTATCTCACACAATTTTTTTTTAATGACCCCCCCTCAGGTACAATTTGGTTCATACTCTGTATTCAAAACATAAAGTATTTGTCTACCAAGTTTGTAACTGTAGTATGATAAATGATAAATTCTGAATTTTTGGCTCACGGTGCTATCATAAATAATTTTTTTGTGCTCTTGTTTCCAGCAATTTCTAAATGATTGCACATTTTTTCAATAGCTCTACATAGTTATCTCATTATTTCTGAATATATACCTTCTTGTCGCCATTGTTTTATAGCATCTGTAATAAACTTAATAGAATCTGGGCACAAAATTTTGCTCTGTTTGGGATATTTAACAGAATATTGATTCAAGGTGATGTTTCCAAACTATTGTCATCAACAATGTTTGTGTATTTCCCCTCTGCTCATTTTTCTCTTCATGGGTATTTTATTAACTTAAATTTCTGTAAGTACTAGTAAATTTAAATTTTGACATATAAGCAAATATATATATTGACACAATTTCTTCCAGCATTTTCCAAAGTTTAAAGTTACTGTTGTCTTCTGAATCCATCCAAAGTTTCATATGCATATGCAAGCTAAGAATGTAGTTATATTCTTTTATTACGTTCTTCTCATTCTCATATAAAAGCTGGCATACCATATGCATTGTTCTGCATCTTTCCTTTTTCACCTCAAGATATCCTCAAATTTTTATGATATATACAGAGCTTCTTTATATTTTTAAATAATTTAATTGTTGCCCACTGAGTGGGTATGTCATAAATTATTTGTTCAGTCCCTTCTGATAGACATTTAATGTTTTCAATGGATGGTCTTCCATGAGATGTTTCTGCAGGTTGTCAATCTGTACAACCCAAGAGACTGGTTGGAATGAGACTAGCCTGTATAAACTCTTTACTGGACTTAATCAGCTTTGGGAAGTTCAAGAAACTTGCTTGGTGCAGGGGTTGGGCTGTTAGAAGGACTCTTTGAGCAGTGACAGCTCCATCTTGGCTGTGGAGAGGTACTTCCAGGGAACTGGTCTCTATCTAAAAAAGAACAGCGTTGCTGTGCTTGGAAAATCCGAGTAAGAAATCATGAGGTACTTCTCTTTGTCATCAAACTTGCAAGAAAAATTAATAGCTAAGGAACAGACTTGTTCTCTCAATGAAATGATTATTATGGACAGATATTCTTCATCATACTCTTGCATGTTTAGTCATTTCAAAAGACTGTTTTTTCTGCCTTCATCATGAAATAAACTGAATCAAATTTGTCATCACTCCTGTTGGTAACTGTAAGCAACTCTATGCATACAGCTGTTAGGGACATTAACCCATCGTAGATGACATTATTAATTTATTTACTTATATACTTAACTATATCAATTGTACAACATTTATTGTATTTTATTGTTTTTGGCTGTATGATATTTTCACCTGCACATTGTGCTAATTACATAGAAAGTGTTCACCTTCATATTTTTAAATTATTTTCTTTATTAAAGTTTTGCTTTCAGATCTTTTTGAATTACTTTTAATAAATTGATGCCAAAGCTGATTTGGCAACATCAAGAGAAGAATGGAAGTTCAGTTCATTCATTCATCTAGTTCAAGCTATATGTAACAATTGATGTGCGACTATCTTCGGGTAAAAAGAGAGCTTCAGTTCACTTGAAATTTTCCTTTTTCCTGGAAAAAGACATAAAAGTATTAATTAGTTAATTTCAACCGCATTTTAAGCTAACACCACGGGCAAAAGAAAAGTGGCTTCTATCACCAGAAATTGGAGGACTTGACAACTGGATGCACAATTGTGGAATTTGCAGAATGCTATGGCTGTATATGGTAATTTGAGAGCTGGGGTATAGTTGGTACCCAAATGCCTAGGGATAAGTGAAGCTAGTAGAAATAGAGAATGAGAAGATGATTAAAAACAAGTATCAGAGACCTTCTCATTTTAATGCAGGAAAGAGAACAAGGAACCTGAAAAAGGCATTGGGATAGAATGGTAGTATAATAGGAGGTCAGCCAAAAGAAAACAATGATAAAGAGTGTCGTTTAAGGAAAAGATATGTGTTTAAAGGACAGTTTTTATATTAAGGCAAAGGGAGAACTTAATTGATAGAAGTTATTCTGCAGAATCCAGACTGGAGTATACTGACTAAGGATACATAAGAAAAAAGGCATTGGACAAAGTGGACAGAAACTTCTTTTGAGAAAATTATCTGTGAAGAGAGAAAGAAAAAAGATCAGTACCTGGAGAAAAATGTGTGGTCATATTGTTGAATAGATTTTTTTAACCTTTTTACAAACTTCTTAAGGACTGATTTCAGAGAATGGATGTAGTGACACAAAGCATATAAAATTAATATTTATTTAGTTGGCTAATAAGTTAAAATGTTTATATAATTGCCTAATAAGCTAAAATTTTCAAGTGTTATTGTATAACATTTTTTCAAATACATTGGGCTAGAATGTTTTGCTGTTTGCTTTGCTATTTTTAATTCTTTTTATTTAGATTTCATTTTGTGACATTAACTATATTTTTGTATTATTCTTATGAATTATGATTTTCTACTTCCTTAATTCTTAAAAGTTTATAAAACCCTTTATACAGATGTTAACTGTATTCCTATGATGAATTGAGTAGGCAGAAGCAATCCTCTTTCAATACTGAATACTTAGAACACTAATTACTTTATATTAAAAATCAGTGACCTATTCCTGTTCTGTTCTATCGCAGGAAGACAAGAGTTCCTAAAGTAGAAGATTTTGCCGTGGAAGTGTTGTCCAAAGGGATCTGACAATTAAGTTTGTAAACTTGCCACCATGCATGTATGATGGCAGCACTTTACGAACATTTTGGTAAGGTTTCCTAACTGTGGTATTTCAGTGTCTTACAACTGTGCTTGTGTTGACGTATGCCAATGTCTTGCTGAGTGGCATTCATTGTTTTATCATTGTGTGTTCTTGTGAGCTGTATAATCATAGCTCTGGTGGTCATTCTATAAAAAGAGTTCCGAATTTGAGGGGTGGATGAGGCACTGGCATCAGTGCACAGCCTCCCAAGATGTGTACTTTGAAGGAATCGTAGTCATGTTCAGCAATGAGGTATATAGCACTTTTTCTAGGATGAGTTTGTGAACTTAGTTGTCATACCTAATTTATATTACTTAATAATAAAATAAATAATAATACTTTGTCATTAAGTAAGAAATGTTCCATTTCCTTAAGTACTAAGTTTGACAGTTAATACCTCTGACATTTTACTTTGTTGATGTCCTCCATTTTTGTTTTGGTTTTTGGGTGGTTTTTTTTTTTAATTGTGAAAGTACATCCTCATTCTTTCAAATGAAAATTTTGGCTTGTGATTATCTTTCAAATTTTTTTTAGAACAATTTTTGCAAAACCTTGGGTAAGTCGAAAATTCGTGTCACTTTCGAATATGAGTTCCATTGTGGTACCAAAGCAGTGCAGACAGTTTGAAATATGAATGACGTTTTTGGGAAGGATATGGCTAATGAAGGCACAGTATGTCAATGGTTTCAGAAGTTTTGCTCTGGTGATTTTAATCTTGAAAGCTACACAGGCAACCTGAGACCAAAGTGTACAACGACGAGGTAAAAGCTGTAGTGGAAACGAATCCGTCTCAGCCTGTGTGAATTAGCAGTAAGGTTTGAAGTTACTACTCCAATAATATTGGACCATTTGAAACAAATAGGTAAGGAAAAGAAGCTGGATAGATGGGTTCTGCATGAATTAAATGAGCATCAAAAGAGAAATAGTCTTCAAGCCTGCTGTTCTTTCCTACCACAACATAAAAGTGAACATTTCTACACTATATTGTCACATATAATGAAAAATGCATTCTATTTGACAAAGACAAGTGTTTAGCACGATTGCTAAATAAAGATGAAATGCCAAAACACACTATAAAACTGAATATTCATTATTCAAGTCCCTTCTTCTTTGTTAAACAGGTCTTCCAGCTGCCAATGAAGTCCAGTGTGGAGTTTGACCAGGAGAGTCATGTTCCAGGCAGCAGAGGAGAACAGAGGAGTCCTCTGTGTGGGAAAGGTGGAAGGTCTGTAGCATCTTGTGGAGAACAGACATGGCCTGGGCCTTTTGCAACTGTCTGCCATCCACCGTCTCCTAGGGGAATCTGAAGTTACATCTGTCTTTCAGGCACAGGAGGGGAAGATTCTCCTCATTTGGCTCAGAACCATGAAGGTTTTCCTGGTAACTAGTCCATGCTTGTGAGACAGGTCACAGCCAATCATTAAAATCATCAATATTAATAGGCAATTGGGGATCTTGAGAAAGCTGGTGGCCTGGATAAAGTGTGTGTCTGTGTGAGTCTTGGCCTCTAACATCACTGAAGACCTTTCCAAGACCTTTCTCGTAAGTAGAGAACACAGTGCTATTCATTTTCTGAATGTTCCTATGTATGCGTTTTTTTCTTTGCTTCCTTTTGTGTTTCCTCTAAAACTAAATAGAGGGCATCAACAATTTATATTATTTCATTCATTCTTTTAACAAAGTTTAATTTTGCTAAGAAACTTCCGATGTCCCAATATAGATTCAAATCTTTAAAATGAGAAAAGTGTTTGTGTTAAAGTCAAACCAACATAGTGTTCCTTTTCTTACTAAGAACAAGATTTTAACTTTGACTGGGGCTCTTTCTTGCTTTGTTTTGCATACCAGGCTCTAAATTTGTCCTCTTGAGAAAGGATTTATTTGACCTATTTAGCAAGTAAGGCCTTTTTAAGAGTGAGGCCTATATCTTGTTCACTATTTTATCATTATCACAGAGCTCATAGTGATGATTGAAGATGTAATTATTAACAAATAATGTTCTCAGATTTTCCCTTACAAAGGAAAACTTTCAAATGTGGCCATGTGGCTAAGCTTCACCAATGCCTCATGTCCAGGATTATTACAGAAGTTTTCCACTGTTTCACTGATTTTTTTATTAGTGACTCTTTAGGTTGTTGCCAAAATCACTCACTATCTTATGATTTTAGGTGCATGTGGTATGCCAGTTTGAACTAAGACCCACAACATTTTATCTTTACCCAGCATCACTTCACCTCCCAGGTGAGACAGCATATCTTTAACCATTTGCTCAGCGGTACACAGAGTCACCAGTCTTCTACTTTAACCCTTGCTAGCTCCCTATTGGGTGGCATGAGTCTACTCATTACAACTTAGACATTTGGGCATACCTTCATTGGAGAGTGATTGGTTTTGTCTTCCAAACAATCAACTGCTGAAGATCCCAGAGTGTTTCTATGACTGAACTGGGTTGTCAGTAGCAGCTCTCTCTTCCTCTAACCTGGTACAAAGGTGTTTAAGACTTCCATAGCCTCCAGATGACAGGAGCAGAAATTCAATATGTTTGCATGTGGGCAAGGAGTTATGTAAAATATCCTATTTAAAATTTTCACCTTAACTAGGAAAAGAAATTTTATCGACTGTCCATTTCCATATTGAATTCAATTCATTAAACTTTTCAATAATTTTTATGTTTTACATTTCTAAGCTGGCTGCAGGATATTCCATCCTAATTTTGCTCCCATCAGAAGATTACACTGAAGTAACTACTAACTATCCTTAGATCATTCACTCATGAATTTCTGTTAAGCTTTGTAATTCATCATTCTCCACCTCAAAGTGTTAAGTGTAGGTCACTGAAACCAAACTTAACCATTTTGGATAAAATTAGCCTGTTTTCCTTTACTAGTTTTGAAATTTGTATACATTCTTTAAATTTAATATTTTTCTGGTCAATTATTTTATGGCTGCTTCTGAATTATTTTCAATTTTATCTTGAGGTAAATACCAAAATATGGAAGTACAAAAGGAAATGTAAAGATTCAGAACCATTATTTTCCATAGTTTTCAATGTGTCATTTTTTCCTTTTTTCATTAAACATTCATAGAAAACCATCATGATATTTGAATAAGTTGAAGGAAGAGGAAATAAAAATCAAGTCTGAATGTGATGAAAGTAAAAGAAGGAAAGTGATTCCCAGGTCAAAAAATGACAATGCGTATTTTTCTCTTCTTTTATTAGCTTTCCACCTACTCCAATCTGGTTTCTTCTCATTAATTCTACCAAGCCAGCTTTACTAAAGTTTCTGATAACATCTCTTTTCCCACTAGAGTAGATGATTTCAACCTACAAAGCAGTTTACTAGTGTTCAACATAGTATTGATCCAAATAATGATAAATTATTATTGCAAATAATAAGTCATGATTTAAAATAAATAAATGTAAAACATTAATATGATTTATCAATACACAAAATCCGTATAAATGATCTATAATTTTATATATCTATAATATATATATTTCTAAAAGAGGTAAACTATGAAAATATAATATACATTCTCTTCCAGATCCTATTCTATTTCTCTCCTTAACTTCAGAAGATAAAATTCTCAAAATTATTTTCTGGATATAGTGTCACTAATTATTTTCTCCTATTTTCCCTGCCATGCATATCGATATGGTTTCTGCTGATTAATTCTACCAAACCAGCTCCTAGTAAAATCACCAATGCCCATTGTAGTAGTCAATTTCAATCTACATTTTGCATGAATGTATCAATTCTATTTCTAAACAGTTTAGTTCTTTAAATATGCCCTCATCACCATTTACTCTTATCCTTCTAGTGTATGGCCATTCCAACTAGTTTCATTTATGTCTTTTCCCTCCCTTTAAGTTAAAGTTTGCTGGAATCAGTTTTAAGTCCTGTTTTTACTCTGTAAATTCTTCCCCTGTAACCACTTCTGTTCATAGCTTTGTTTGAAAATTGAAGACTCAAATATTGAATTACCAGTGGACATTTGCACTTATGTGTTGTGTCTCTCAACTGTAGAGTATATCTACTACTTTTGTTTTTATTTCCCTATGTCCCTCACCCTCGCTTCTGCTAAAGGAATATTACTGGTTTTCCTTTTTTGTTACTACATTATTTATCTTAACATATCTTAATTAAGTATGGTTATAGTTTTTAGGTTCTTTCCTGACAAAATTCAAATTTACAAGAGGGAAGAAGCTGTACTTTTGTGGTTACCTCCATATCCTGAGGACAACATACAACCAAAACAAAGAACTTCATTTTGAACTGTTCTTATAACTTAAATATAATAATGATGGGTAAATGAGTTATACTGTTCTTTCTTTGATCCCGTTTTAAAATCAGACTTGGTATTTCTTTTTAAAGAATGAACAAATGCAACAAATATTTTTATAGTAAAATTTAATAAACAAAATGAAATAATAAATTGAGTAAATATAAAGAAAATTTTTGTTATATTAACTACAATACAAAGGTATGGATGATATTACATGGACTAAAATAATTTAAATCTTACAAATAGTTTAATAAATAATATTTAAATAAATAGATACATAGATACATTGGCATGGTCATCTGTAAGCTAATAGAGCCTATAGAACTGAACACAATGTTGCTTATTACTCCTGAAAATACTTGAAACATTTGATTCAATTCATGTCATGATTATAGCAGACATGAGAGTCTTTTAAATAGCAGAACTTATGAATGTGTAAGATGGTGTATCAATCAATGAGAATCTTCTACATGTTGAACTGTCCTCATTCTTCTCTCCTTATTCTTTCTTGCAAGCTTGTTGATGAAGAGAAGATTCTCATGGTTTCTGTTCTGACGACCTCCCAGGCACAAGGGCTGTATTTCTTCTCTTTCAGGTAGAGAGCAATTCTTTGGAAGTAGCTCCTCACAGCCAGCATGGAGTCCTGGTTCATCGGGGCAGTCTCTTCCACTCCGTCCTCCGGCACCAGACAGGCTTCCAGCTCCTTCAGCTGCTGATGGAGGCCAGTGCAGAACTGGTCCAGGAGGGTCTTATTCCAAGCCTCAGATGAGTC